>PVJO010005216.1:0-101029 GCA_004026905.1 Hystrix cristata
TCTCAGATGAAGAAATAAAAATGGCAAATAAATATATGAAAAAATGTTCAACATCATTGGTCATTCGAGAGATGCAGATCAAAACAACACTAAGATACCATCTCACTCCAGAAAGAATAGCTATTATCAAGAAATCATGAAAGTACATTTTAATTCTATTCCCACATACTTCCTTTTTCCCACCCTCTACACACATAAATTCCCCTGTTACTCACATTTTGCCCTGATGTGATACATTTGTTACCACTGATGAACCAACCACAAGTAATACATTCTCATTATTAACTAAAGTCCTGGTTAATATTGCTCTTCGTGTTGTACACCTGTGGTTTTGACCATACAGTTACTTCCCTCTGCCATTCCAGTGTAGTGTAGAATAGTTCACTGTCTTCAAGTTCCCCTGTGCCCTACAAATTCCTCTCTCCTGGCAGTCGCTGATCTTTTACTACCTTCATAGTTTTGTCTTTCTCAGAATATGGATTTTTGATCAAGGTCAACCCTTAACAAGTAAGACTGGCAGTATTCATACTACCTAGTAAAATAGTAAAAAGAGATCAAAGCATAAAGTCTTTCAAACAGCATTTCTCTTTATTTGCTGCAATATAGGAAAAGTTTAAATGTCTTTTTTTTTTTTGTACCGGGAGATGGTACTACTTACTCAGAATTCTTATTAAGCTACATCCCCAGCCCTTTTTGTGTTTTTTATTTTGACACAGAGGCTCACTAGGTTTCCCAGGCTGGGCTCAAACTTGTGGTCCTTCTGCTCCTTTCTCCCAGAGTGCTAGGTTTGCAGGCATACATCACCATGCCAGCTTAAAATGTCTTTTCTAACATTTGTGATGTCTTTAATGACTTGTAAGATTAGAGAAAAAGCTATCATAGTTTCAATGACTCACACAATATCTAAATATATGTTTACCTGTGTCTCAGAGTTCTACAGTAACCATTTATTGCACTGTGGATTTTAAACAGGCCTTCGAGAGCACTCTGAAATCTTGGGAAGATAAACAGAAGTGTGACTCCGGCAAGCAAGTTCTCCGAACCCATTTGTACATCCAGCATGCGGTTGACCTGGCCACGGAGGAGGTGTCTCAGATGCAGCTGTGTTCCCAGGCTGCAGAGGAGCTAATTACCAGGTACTGTGCTCCTGTGGGCCATGTGGCCCATGAGAACTCTCGCTCAGCCTTTGGTTTTGATTTTCATTTCGCTCTGTCGTTCCAGTCATTGGTGGTATCAAAAAGGGGCGTGTTTGTTGCCTCATTTGTACCTCAATGATTGCTGCACTTCCTTACCAGGGACCCTCTACCGGTTCTTCATCCGAACATCTCTGCTCTCCTCAGACCACGTCTTAGACTTCTTGAAACACTTTGATTTTCTCTGCCAGACGGTACCCTTGCCATTGTGACTTCCTATTTTATATATGCTTTTGCACTACATATCCGTTTAACCATTTTACACTATTTATATGATTTTTACACTATGTAACCTTTTCCTATTATTTATATGATATTTACGCTACATATCCATTTAACATATTGCTTTATAACTATTAACGGATGTTTATGGAATGTAGAGAGAAGGCTAAGCATTAACCCTATCCCCAAAGAGAATCAGAAGTCCTAGAATTAGTTTCTGACAAGCATATAACAGATTTAGAGACTACTCATAAACTAATTTTGGTGGACAGAAAGGGAGGAGAAAAACATGGGTTCTATGAGCGTGAAACAGGTAAAAAAAAAAATCACTCCAGACAAATTTTCATAGAGGAGAAGATACCATGAACAAGTTTCTTGACTTTTAACCTAAATCTTATCTCCCAAAGGGGAGTAACAAGAGCTACTTTGTTGTAAGAATTAAATCATACCCTAGAGGTAAATCATATGTCTGGCAGGTAGATAAGCAGATTGGAAAGGGGAAATAATGATCGGTTCCATGTTGGACTGAAGAACTTAAATTATATTACAAATATTCAGGAGACAGTTGCGGTTGGCAGTTAGAAATGTTGATCTGCAGTTCATTTACTTTTTCTCATTCTTTAAAAATTCAAATACCATTTAACGACTTCTGTTCTTCTGCTTAGTTTCCCATTCTCCAGTTTCTTAAGACTATTGTTAATAATGTGGAGGTTCATTTACACTGTCTCTTTGTGCTTTGGAATATAATATAATACTTGGGCACTGAACTATTTTCCTTCACTCTTGATTAAAGTATATAGGGCTTCTGTCCCTTTTCTTGTTGTATCTTTTCTAGAGTGAAGATCTTTCTCCTTGAAGATGTCAGAAGTAAGAAGTGTTTGACTAGCCTTGCTTCTTCCACTTCTGCAAGCTTTCCATCACTTTCTAGCAATTGGTAGAACTTTTCCTCCATTCTCTTCTTAGGTCTTCGTGCCTAAGACCTAAGACTTTTGTCTTTCCAGGATTATTTTTAGAGTTTTGAGTACCAAAGGAGGGTGGCATAACAGGCTTGGCAGTTGGATGGACACAGAACATGGCTTTACCACTTATTAGCTGTGTGTATGGTCATAATCCCTCTGAGTGTATGTTTCTTCTGTGTAAAGTGGAGAAAATGAGTCATAACTTAATAAGATTGTGAAAATTAAACTGTATAAAATACTTAACATATAGGTAGTAAATATGGTAATGCATTTTCCCTAATGTATTTGAAATGTCAGTGAGTAAAGGATAAGTTTCTACTCTATATTTGTGACCTCCCTCAGTTTCCAATTACAGGGCAAAATAAAGTATTATTACTATATTCTGTTAAGAGCACATTAAAGATGTTTACCTCTAATTATAAGCCTAACCTTATATATATGTAGACATTTTTAATATAATACCCTTTGTTGCGATGAGGCTTGAGCTTACCAGGTGAAATCCCTAATTAAGTAGCCATTCAAACATTTTTTTCTGTTTGCTGATCCTCATAGGTTTTAGTTTTATCCTACTACTTCAACACTCCTCTCTCCACAAAAAAATCAGCAATGCTCCAAAATTTTTTTGTTCACTTATTTCATTTTTGCTTTCAGGATTTGTGATGCAGCCACAATTCATTGTCTTCTGGAGCAGGAACTGGCCCATGCTGTGAACGCGTGCTCACACGCACTGAATAAAGCCAACCCGCGGTGCCCGGAGGTGAGGCTCCAATGGTAAATTCTCATTCCACAGATTCTTTTAGTATTACACATGTATTTTAATACTGTGAAATATCCCGTGTAAGTGAAAGTTATATAGACTCTATGTGTGTCTATCAGAACTCAGGGTAAATTTGTGGTTTTCCTTTCCTAACATTTTTTGATTCCTGCTTATAAATTCTTTCCGTTTTTGTTTTTTGTTTCTTTTTTTTTTTTTTTCTATTTTGCTTTCAATCACTTGATACCTTGCTGGGGACCAAACCCAGTGCCTTTACTTGCTTAGCACAGAACTCCCCAAACCCCAAGTCTGTCTCCTTTTAATTGTTTCTGTCTTTTCTTACTCCTTCTTTTATCCTTTCCCCTGCACCTTGGTAAAGGGCAAACCTAGAAATCATCAGTGTTTATTAGTGATATTGGCTTATTTTTAGTATATGTGCTGCTGAAGCGAGCACTTTATTCACTTATTTTTAAAGTTGTATGCTGAAACTATTTGTACTTCAGTTTGTTTTACTAAGTTGTAAATTAATATTTCTGGGAAGGGGATGTAAAATGAATTAAGATGTGTTATGTACATATACCAGCTCCCCACAATGAATGTAATCATTATGTACTGCAAACATGTACTAATGGAATTTTTAAAATACATGTTTATGTAATAAATTCAAATGTAGAACTTAGTAATAGATTGGATAGAATATAACTCTTGAAATATGAAACATGGTGTGGTATAGAGAAAACTAAAATCATTATTTCATTCCTGTAATTATTCAGTTGAAATTGCCTGAATTAATATTCAAGTAAATGCTTATTCTTAAGTTTAAAAAACAATTTGGTTGGGACTACTGAGATAGAACTAACTCTAGTTGCTCTTGAACAACATGGGGGTTGTTGTTGAATTGACCCCCCGCACACTCCCCTTAAAACTTTTTTTTTTTTTTGGTGCCAGGGATCGACCTCGGGGCCTTGTGCTTGCAAGGCAAGCACTCTAACCACTGAGCTAAATCCCCAGCACTCCCCTTAAAACTTACTTGCTATCAACTGCTGTTGACTGTGAATACAAAAAGTCAGTCAACACGTATTTTGCATGCTGTGTGTATTATACATGGTGGAAACATGAAAGAATCACGAGATTCTGTTTTTACTAGAACACCTCATTTACTGGAGAAATGAACTGCTGAGGTGAAGATGATTAGTGTCACTTGCATTTTAAGCAGATACTCTGAGCACCTGAGTTCACTGCAATAGCAACAGAAGTGGCTACAAGTTATGACAGTAGTACAGTATGTACTGCAGTTAATTTCATGCAGTTAGGACTTCATATGGCATCTTTATGTTTGTTTACATTTCTCTTGACTGCAAATAGTACTATGTAAAGTTCATATTGTGTGTTTTGATAAGTGCTAAACTTTTTATAATATATTTGTCCATATTTTATGGTCATAAATAAAATAGACTGTTACCTGCATAGGTTTTATAGCTTCATGACCTATCTTTTTCTTGATTTTTTTCAGTATTTCTGGGCTATGCAGTTCATCTGCAAGTTTTTTCAAATGGTCACAAATATAGAATGCAGAAGTCCGTATAAATAGATTCCTGGTAGTTCAAACCCAGGTTGTTCAAGGGTCTGTGTATAATCAGATAATGCCCCTTCAAGACATAATTAAAAATATGCATAAGTTGGTACCAGCATATATATATTTGTAAGTAAAAGATGATCCTGATTATATTCACTGTAGTAAGTGCATTCTTTTGCCTCTGTGATATGTTAATTAAAAGAAATATGAAATTTTACAATTATAGAATTTTGGTAGGTTTTAAAAAGTTATATGTAATGTGAATTTAAATTACAGTAAAATTTGAAGTATCTACTAATTTTGGAATTTCAGTGTAACACAAAATTGTGTGTTTTTGATATTCTTCTTTTCCAGAGTCTTACAAGAGATACTGCTACTGAAATAGCCATCAATGTGAAGGCGCTATATAATGAAACAGAGTCTTTGCTAGTTGGCAGGGTTCCTTTGGTAAGGAAAAGAAATGACTGATGACATAAGAATGATGAAATAAATGTTTGGATCTTACTGTATCAGGGGACCTGTATTCAGCAGATCCAAAGGCAGAAGCTGCTCTCTGGGCTCCATCCTTGGATCTTTCTTTTTTGCCAGTCTTTTGCCTTCCAGAAATTATATGGCTAAACTTTGGAGTTAAGATTCATGCTAAAATGCATGTCATATGCTTGTAATCCCAGCACTAGGGAGGCTGAGGCAGGAGGATTGCCACAAGTTCGAGGCTACAGAGTGAGTTCAAGAAGAGGAGTAGAGAGTTTCCCCCTCAAAGATGCCATCATGTGTTTATACCATCCTGCTCTCCCCAGTCAGCCTGCAGAGCCTTGAGCTTTATACAGAGCCTTGAGTTGATATTCCTTGGGTATTTATTATTGCTCAAAAAAAAAAAAAGAGAAAATCATGGATTTTGCTCCTGGAATTAACATTTGAAATATGATTGGTATGGTCTTTTAGATTTGCTTACAGAAAGACACTTTGTAGACGCAGTGTTTCAAGAACTGTACTTCAAATACCAACCCTAGTTTGGTTCAGTTTGAACCTAGAAGCCAAGTTTAGGCAAGTCTGAATCTGGCCATAGCCCACAGACCTCAAGTGTAAGTGCTAGCTCAGAGTTAACTTTTCTTTATAAATACTGTAGCTCACCATTTTGAAACGTTCTGGCATTTGAATCTTGTCGCCACCTAGAGTTAGATTTGGGCATATTCACACGTGCTGTTGCTGTGTGGAAGTCTAATGCATTAATCATCTTTCTTTTCCTTGTAACTACTCAAATTAATAGATAACTGGTGATCTTAAAATATGTCTTTTGACTGTCTTTCTGCTTGGACAAACATGAACCTAAATGAAAGTCATTTAGATTGTAATAATTGGCATAGTGGGTAATGAATGGGAGGTTTGTCCGTGGCCTAGCTAACTGGTGATCCTGCCTGGGATTTCTGCTCAGTTGTGGTCCACAAGAGTGCTGCCCTCCAAGCACCCTTCCTCTGAGAAGCTCAGAGGCTACACGAAGGCCAATGCCCTTAACCAGTTTAGGAAACGGAAATGGCCATGCAGAAAAACTGTTAGGAAGGAACACTGGTTATCTCTTGGTAAAATCAAAGAGACCTATTCTTGGTGATTTGTGTCACTGTTGTTGTTAACTAGAATCTTTTGTAGCTTTTCTAGCATAAGACCTATGAGAAATGCTGCGAGCTGTGACTGGGATCCCAATTTTTATATTGAGGATGGATATATATAATTTAAATATATTTAAAATCATTTCTAAAAAGAACTGGAAGCATAACTTTGTCCTTTCCTGCAAAAGTATCTTCTTTGTGCTACTTTGTTAACATTTATCAGCTGTATTGGGTTAAAGTGGAAGGAACCCCCACACACACACACGTTTAATTCTCCATCACTGACAAATACAGATGTTTGGTTTAAAATATATTCCAGTGAATATTACCAAACCCTTTGACAATAGTATCACAGTTGTTCAATTATATTTTAAAACTAGTTTATTTCTTATTTTACTTCTAGAATGACTATATAATAAGCATGTTATCAATTTTATAAAGCATATATTCTTAGACAAAAAAGAAAGTGGTAAATGTTATACAGTAGGATGGAGAAGCTCCCTATTTTTAACTGCTAGGAAAGGTAGATACCTTGAATGAGAAGGGGAAACAAAAAAATCACAATAAATAATAATAATAAGATTCTTCCTGAACTTTCAGTTCTAAAATTCAATGGACATCTATATGGGTTCTCTACAGTTTTAAAGTAATTTATAAAAGTACGAAGAGGCCTCAGGGGTATGTAGTCATTGTGCTATTTCTGGAGGAGGAAAGTGAGACTCCTGAAATCAGTAAACTTTCCCTTGGTCTGTAGTTTGTAACAAGGCAGGACTGCCCTCCAGTTCTGTGTATACAATGATTATTTCAGCTTTAGTCATTTATTCAACTTGTAAATACATTTGAATAACTTCTTTGAATGAGCTACTAGGCACACCAGGTAACCAGTTAAGTTCTCTTTAAAGTATCCAAACTCTTTTATTCCACATTATTAATCACTTTTTGGTTAGCTTTGATTTTAAAAAAGCTTTCATTGCAAATTTTTCTGAGATTCTCTTTTTTCCCCTTAAACCTCTTATTATTTTAATTTTTCAAGAGATTTTCTAGTTTTTGGCTAATTTAAAAATACTATTTGTTCATGTAGTGACTCGTATAAATCAAAAGGAATTTTGGCCCAAATAAATCAAATAGTGACACAGTTCACTGTGCAATCAGGAAGAATGGGTATAGGTGCTCAGAAGGTAGGAAGCAAGGAAAAAAGGAAAGAAGAGAAGGGTAGGGGAGGAAAAGAGAGGTAGAAGGAGTTCTACTTAGCAGAAACACCAAAGGCAATACTTTTTCTGTGAAATTATTGTCACACTAGTTTTGTGCATCATCTTTGGGAAGTAAGAATTAGAATAAAATCTATCCAGATGTTAAAAATTTAAAACATAAAAGAATTTGTTCTTTTTAAACATTCTTTTATTTTTAAAAAGTCACCATAAGTGAGGATGTTCACCATCAAATTAAAGTTCTGTTTGAAGTTGTCACCGAGTCTCATTTCGATTTGCTTTTCAATTTGCTGGTCAATAGCAGTTGGAATCGCCACATGAAGAGCGAGTATCCAGTGCCTTACACTCTGTGGAGGTGGAGTTACAGAAATTAACAGAGATCCCCTGGCTTTATTATATCTTACACCCCAATGAGAATGAGGTATGTAAGATTCAGTCTGTTTCCTTATGAATATAGACTTTATGACAATAGAATTTGAATTTATCTTTGAAAAAGAAACATTTCAAAAAAGTAAATTTTGAGTACCACTTTCAAATATACTTTTCTTAAACAGGGGAAAAGGCATTTTTGTGAATACAGGCATTATACTGCAATTGGTACTTTTTCAGTAATACAGTACATCATGAACCTTTTTGAAGGAGTTACCGCTGTTATACAATGTTTAGTGTCTATAACCTATCCCCGTGTTATCTCTGTCTACAGAATGGGTTTTTCTTCTCTTTATATTGTAAAACAAATCTTTTTTTACTTCATTCGAACAGGAGCCACCTATGGATTGCACAAAAAGAAACAACAGAAGCACAGTGTTTCGTATAGTGCCAAAGTTTAAAAAGGAAAAGGTTCAGAAGCAGAAGATGAGCTCACAGCCCGGTAGGTAGTCCACACGATGGGGACAGGGAGTGACTTAGGAGAGTGATACCCCCGAGGTGATGCGAGCGTTCCGGAGCTAGAGAGCCGGAGCATTGCCAGACATTATGAACATACCAAATAGCATTGAATCGTGCACTTTTAAATGGTTAAAATCGTGAATTTTACCATAAAACTCTTATCAACCCAATATATCAAAGTATTAGTTAAGAATCTATAGCTAAAAAGCTCAGAAGAAAGTGAAGTGGTTGCTAATTTACTTCTGCTACATTCACTAGCTGTCAGTGTGTCTGTTCAGATGGGTTTTTATCTTTCTAAACAGAAGCTGAAAGCATCGGTTTGTAACTTGCTTTTTTTCTTTACAAGATTGAGATCATTTTGATAAACGGAACATAGAAACTTTCACTTACCTACTTTAACTTGCTAAATATATTTTCCACTTCAATTGTGCATTCTCCTTCACCCCCTCGATAACGACCATTGCTGTAATACTTGCATTCTCAGGCGAAAATTAAACTCTGCGTGTGCTGCTATTTTTCTAGTTCCCCTTTGCCTTCCCTTAGACATTAAATTTATGGCTATACTGGTGCTGAGGCACCTTCAAGTTCCATACATTTGTGAGAGCTGCCTTTTGTGATTAAATCATTTTATAAATTCTTCAATTATAAATAAGAATTGTATAAGTTCTTCTGAGTCAACAATGTCACCATTTGTAAAAAGTGATCTAAATTCTTATTTGTCATATTTATAGAGCAACTAATGAGGGCATTTAAAAAGCCAGATGCAACAAATAACTAGATTTTATTAAGCTAAGTAATGTTGAATAAAATGTATGAGAGTGATTATATACTGAAAAGCGGCACAATCTAAGACAGGGTGAACCTCTTAGAGACCAAACACCAAACTGCAAACCAAAACCTGCTTATTTATGGCAAAGTGCCACTACTCCAATTAAACCTGAATGCTGAGGTTTTAGTGTAGAGAAAACAACTCTGCATTAACATCTTTGATGTTAAAAGAAAAACACAATAACATGCACGCCATAGGTTCGCCACCACTAATCCAAGAGATCAGTATTGACCAGGAAGTGTGTAAAATTGAGTACCCCATTTAGATTTTAAATTTTAATTAGCATTTGTAGCTCATTTCTGACAAGAACAGTTTTCATTCATTCTTAAAGAAACCATCAGAGCTTATTTAAACCTTGTACCACTGATCTTAATGATGCAAAGTAAGTTTTTTATGCATATTGTGCAATTTAGGTAGTTTTAATGAGGATTTTGATAAAAACTCAAGGCATGGGCGCATCGTTGTCAGTGTCTTTGTATGGTCGGGTCTTTGTGTTGACTGGTAACCTGCATGGGAACAAAGAGACCATAGTTTCATAGAAACAGCACTTTTGGCCTTTCCTTTGCTAGCACTGCTGCTGCACTCTGTTCTGCATCTTCTTCGGCCAACCTTTGCTTTGTGATGCATTGAGCACGTAGAAATTAAGGGGGTTTTGCTCTTAACTTTGGTAGTCCAGAAATGGGGCACAGAGGAAGTTGCTGCTTGGCTGGATCTGCTCAATTTGGGAGAGTACAAAGAAATCTTCATCCGCCATGACATCAGAGGGGCTGAACTTTTGCATCTGGAAAGGCGAGATCTTAAGGTATTTCCTTTGTGCTACTCCTCTGCTCTTGAAAATTTTCTTGCTAAATAGATTCCTTTTTCCTGTATCTCTTTTGTTATGTGCTTTCAGCCTGGCTTGTGTTATGCAAATATGCAGTAACCTAACATTCATTGCCCTGTAGTCTGAGTTTCTTGTGTGCTTTCTAAATAAAAATGTCCACAATATTTTCTTGTTAAAATCAGTTTCTGACTATTAAGCTACAATGCAGCATGAATTGAGTGATTTTTCTCTGCATCCATTGTTGTGACTGTTCTGTGCTAATACTTCCAAATGAATCATGTTTGTATCAGTTCATTGTATGGGATCAGCATGGAAAGTGTTAATTCTTGCTGGAAAAGACTAAAAAATCTAATATAAATTAACAACTAAAAAATAATTTTAAATACCAGTGACAAAGTCTTCTAGCCAGGTGTGGTGGCACACACCTATATAATCCCAACACTCTGTAGAGGAGACTGAGGCAGGAATATCCCAAGTTTAAACAAGCCAGGGCATCTTAGTGATTTAGTGAGGCCTTGTCTCAAAATAAAGAATTTAAACAGGCTGGAAGTGTAGCTCAGGGAGAAGGCTATTATGTGGATCTAGATGAGATACTTACAAGCAATGGCTACTTATAATCCTAAGATTTTGTTGTTTCTAAATTGCCCTTTCATAGGTTACACAAACAACTAGACTAAAAAATTCAGATTTCCTTTCCATTACTGAGTATTAATATTCTATTATTCTCAAAGATAAATTTATTATTTTCTTTATAAATGAAGCAAAACTTATGCCTGCCTTTTCCTAGAAAGCAGCCCAGAGCCTGTTTGTCATTCACGATACAGAAGGAAAATCATTAATTGATGGTCTTTAGCAATTCTCTTTTATTCTTTTTGTGGAGACTCAGTAATAGAAACAGCCAAAGCACCTTATTCTGTACAAAGGTTAAAAGTAGTATTTCACCATGTTTCAAGTACTTACCACACACTAGCATTTTAAAACTACAATAAGTAACACTGTTGGAGTGATCCCTTTCCTGTAGACCAAGTTCTAGAATGCAAAGAATTATGACGGTGAATTCTTTACAGATTCAGGGACTATTTGTGTTCATCTACAAGTTAGCAGAGATCTTTGAACAGATGTGGGATCAGGTAATGTATAGATCTTTATTGAGCAATCAGTGTTTTAGCACATCAAGGGGTGAACACCACTTACATCTAAGAATCTTTAGCTGGAATAATAATAAAACAGATAATTACCTTGATTAAGGGTATTAATTCTGGTCCAGAACAAAGAGTTCATAAAGCAAAGGTTCACCTCGAAACTTGAAATGAGTGCACAAAAAAGTAAATGTAGGGGATCTTCATAGCCAAATATTAACGTAGCTTCTCATGTCATTTGCAGGCTGCAATACTTACTGAGTATTGATACATTAATACTGATTAATGTACAGTATTATGTCTGCTTCTCTAGGTGATGTCTGCCTTCTAGAGGCTTGTATCTCATTGTCCATGAAATAAGCATACATTCAAGGAAAACACTGTGTATAAATGCATTTATATGTGTATTATATAAATACACATGTGTTATGGAAATCCCTACAAACATATAAACACAGATATACACGTAAACATACACACGCACATACACTAAATTAAGCAAATATGGTGATGCCTCAGTTCACGAACTTAATTCATTCCATGACTCTGGAAAAAATGGCCATGTTCACATTCATGGGGGAAAGATTGGGTGATGTTCGTCACGCAGTGCAGAGTTCACAGACAAAAACAAAATTTTGTGAAACGTTTCTGTTTGCAAACAAAAGTGTTTGTGAACAGAGGCACCACTGTAATGTATTTCCACAATGATAAAGCACATACATAAACTGAGGCAAAATTAGAGTACTAGGGTACTGTTTTGTTTTTATTTTTAATGCAAATTATTTCCTTCCCTTAAAACTTTTATCTTAGACATCTGTACTGACATTAATTATTTTAACTTTAATTATTTTAGTTCTAAAACAGGCTGTGAGGGGAATGAGAAAGGAAATTTTTACAGAAAAAAACCTTGTGTAGCACAGAACCACTGTGTTAGTTAGCTTTCCACCACTGTGACAGAATACCAGATAAAGTCAACTTAAACTAAAGGAGGGGAGGTGTATCTTGACTCACAGTTTACAGAGGTTTAAATCTGTGATGAGCTGGTTCCACTGCTGTGGGCCTGAGGTGAGGCAGCACATCTTGGTGGAAGGCATCATGGAACAAAGCTGCTGAGGTCATGGCAGCCAGGAAGCAGAGGGAAACAGCCTGAGAGGAAGGGGCAAGGACCAGATCTGCCCTTCAAAGGTACACCTCAAAGGACCTGCCTCATCCATTTAGGCCCCACACTCTCATAAGCCCTTTGAGCTATGAACTCACCAGTGAGTTAATCCACTTGAAGAAATTAGAGCCCTCAGGACCCATTTAGCTCCTCAAATCCCATCAGCTGGCAGCCAAACCTTCAACACAGTGGAGGTTAGGGGACAATCATAACAACCTGCCTGACCTTATTTGTGGATGGATGGAATCCAGGGTGGATTCACTAATGGTCTCATTCTCTCTGTCTCTCTCTTTTTTATACTTTTGATACCGATGTTCTGTTTTGCTACTTGGATGACATATAAGGATATAATCTTAACATGCCCCAAACCAAAGTCTTGGTCTCCTGCCCCACTTCAGTGCTCTGCATTTTAGTATAGCACACCTCTGACCCTCCAGGTGCTGGAGGCTGAGAAGCCCAGAGTCCCATTATCACATCTCTTCCTTATCCATCTCCCCCTGCCCCAACCTGTCCAGCCTTTCAGGAAGTCATGTTGATTCTGGTCTCCATTCATTGATCTCATCTCCTGTCCCCAGTCCTACTCCACACTAATACCCCTCAGGTCAGTAGCTTCCTACCCATCCTTTCCACTCTCCTCCATTCCATTACCTTTCTGCCTCCAGTCCATAATTCACGATGCAACTACTATGGTATGTTAACATCATCCATCCAAGTGTATCACTTTTCTGCTTAACACATTTCAGTGGCTTCTCATTTCTATGAGAATAAAGACTCACATCTTTGTGGAGGCCTAAAATATTCCCCTGTTTACTCCACCTGTGGAATCTCTGGCCGCTCACTAGGTTGTACCCCATCCACCTTGACCTTATTTTAGTTGCTTGAAAATACTAAATTTTTTCTCACCTTAGAGCAATGCCCTCTTTTGCTATGCTTCTCCCCCATCCACCTGGGTAACTCTTACTGAGAATTTGGCTGAAATGTTACTTCTTTGGCACTGAAACCACTAGAGATGGCAATGTGATTAAGGTGAGAAAGGGGAAACTTTCCTTTTTTTTTAATTTTATTTTAATGGTACATATTAGATGTACATAGTGATAACGTTCATTGTAGGGGATTTGTACCTGTACATGATATATCTTCTTGCTTCTTTTTTCCCATTCCTTTCCCCTCCTTCCACCCCCTCCTCCCTCCTTATTTATAAAAGCTTTGTTTCCATTTTTTTCCTTCCATTTCTTATTTCTCTTGTCCCTCTGTTCCTTTCCCCTCCTCCTCCATTGTTCCCTTTCCCATTTGAACACTTTCTTCCCTTTCCCAATATAATACATTTTAGTCTTTATTTACACTTTCAGTTTCTCCCTAAAGGGAAAACTTTTCTAATGTGCTTCAGCTGTTAAAAAAACAAAGGAGTTGTACTAATTTTCCTGGTGGAATGAAATAGGAAAAAATGAAATTTCTAGAGAAAGTATTTAAGACAGGGTGAAGGGTTTTTTGTTTCTTTACTTTTTGTTTTTCTCCATTTGAAAAGTTGTAATGTGTGCCTGGAAAGATACCTGAATATCTACAAAATAAAATACGCTTTGTCAAAAGTAGGCCTCTTCATCCAAAGAGGAAAAAGCCAATCGTAAAGCGTACGATAAAGATAAGTACACAGCAGTGTGTGATAAGCAACATGTGCATATGATAAAAGGAAAGAGAAATCTAACAAATGTCATAGCATAACTTTATCACAGCCTAGTTCCTAAGACATAAAAGTACTAAGTTGAAATGGAAGTAAAGAATATATAGCTAAGAAGTTAATGTAACTCTATGTTACGTTGTAGAAAACATTGATCTTGTTATACCAAATTAGTAATTCTGAGTAGAATCTGCCTCCTCCAAAGGAGTTTTTATTCTGGAGAACACAGTGCATATATGGCCCAAAATAAGATATTTAGTATTTGAATGTATTTTGTAAGCAGATATCTGTTATCACAAAGTATGAATACCTAAATATCCCACTCAAATAAAAGAAGCTAAGTGTAATTGTAAATGCATTTGCTGGTAAATGTATTTACATTCTAAATTTAGGTGACAGGCACTGATATCTTTAGGACTTGGCCTTGCTTTTATGTTTAATATTTGTCATATACCCAGAAGATGTGTAGTTGCCTTAAGACTAATTTTGGATGCTCTGGTGTCACATGAGAAAATATTTTTCTGGGTCAGTTGAGTATGATAAAAATGTTATCCAGAAATTATCTCAGGCTTGAAAATAGCACTGGCGTTGGGAGGAATGTTCTCCAGAAGGACCCAGAATCAGGTAGCATTGTTGCTTAGAATTTAAAGGCCTCATAGAGCACAGGGAAGAGTGTATGTGTGTGTGTGTGTGTGTGTGTGTGTGTGTGTGTAGACTTAAACCAGTCTGATCTATTTTATTTAAAAATAAATAATGTTCCTAAGTTACAAAATCAAGTGGATAGATGGAATCTTTATCTTTTCAGACAATCTCTTTTTTAGGTGGCTTTATAAGTCATTTTACTAATTTGCTACTAATTTACCAATTTTCAAATATTTTACCTTATTTTGTGAAGAGCTTCTTTGACTTGCTCACATTAGCAAACTGGTTGTACTTATTACATTTAAGGAAATTGTAGGGTTTAGACGCTTTAACTCTTTCTTGTGGTTTTTCAGAGAGTGGGTGTTATGACTGTCTTGGATGAATTGTGTTCACTTCTGCAACAAGTATTTGCCAAGTGCCTGTTACACGATATCGAGAAATTATATTGGTTTTGACTCTTGAAGAACTGCCCCACTGTATGTAATTTAGGAAAATAATGCAGCTAAGCAGACCTCAAGTAGGATTCTTTTACCAGTTGGTAACTTTTCAGTGTCAGGTTATTTTTGTGTTATTAACTTCTTTTTTCTAGCTGTCACTTCCTAAGTCACTGAATACAAACTAAAATGGATGCACTGAATGCCAACTATGTACTTGCTGGTTAAATAGTTAATCCTAAGTTTTCTCTTATCAATAAACTTTTTTTGTCCCCCTCCCTTCCTTTCTTCTTTGCTTTCTTCCTTCCTTTTTTCTTTTCTTTTTTAGGACCTGGGGATACCGAAAGTGGGCCATATGAAGCGAATTCTCCAGGGAATTAAAGAGCTTGGAAGGAGCACTCCCCAGGCTGAGGTGTAGTCATATTGGTGCTATTCTGTGGAAGAGAAGTGACTGATACTTAATAGAAAATTCTTGGAAGAAGTTGGCTGTTCTTGTAGTTTTCTGCATAGATAAGTAAGCACCACTAAAGCACCTCTATGGCCTAACAGTTTTCTGAAAATTTTGATTTGAGGTATAAGGAATTATTCTCATGCCAAAAATACTTTCCATGAAGCCATTTTCTTATTGTGCAAACCTGACATGTTTAAATATGCTCACAATAGTTAAAAAAATAGGAGGAATCTAAAATGATTATATTGCCTAAAAGGTGGAATTGCTGTTTACTTTCCTTTGACCTGGTCTTCTAGAAGGTTCTTTCTGTGCACCCACATAACAGTATGTGGATAAAACTTTTTAGGTTTCATTATTGGAGGCATTGACTTCCTTGAAATCATTGGTTAGGAGATAAGATATAAATTAAGTTGTGTTTTCAATGTTGGATTGGTATCCCCTCAGGTTCTCAGCACTCACTGGTCAAAGAATATGGTTAAACAAACCCATTGAATATTATAAATAATGCAAATCTTAATGCACGGTGTTCCTGCCTGAATTGTCTTTCCTTTTCTTGCATGTCATATATAATATTATAATACTTTATAGCTTTAATGTCAGTTTTAATGGAATTTATTTATTACTTCCCAAGTACCTTTTTGTTGGCCAAGGGCACTACACTTTTCTGTTCTCTAATGTGAATTTTTGCAGATATATATACCTAAGATTCAGTGAACATGTGATGTGCCATAATTAACAACTTGTATACATCTTGTGTAAGCCAGCTTTATTTCAACCTGTCATAAACTGTAGGTGTGCACATTAAGAAAATTCTCTGGGTATTTTCATAAACTTACATGCTCTTTTGCCTCACAAAATTTATTACAGTTTTCCAAACTGCTTTTCCCAAATTTTGTCACTATTTTTCATTTCAATTTAATAATTGTATTATGTTTGAATTTAAAACAGACTGTTGCCACCTAGGAATTCTCCAGGGTCTCAGCTGAGATTTGTATACTTGATTGGTCACCCAGACTCACCCACTAGCTACAGTGACTTCTGCCATGAACTTCCCAAGAGAAGGAATTTAAATTTTTTCTTAAGGGCTTTATATTATTATTATTTCACGTAATTTTTATATTCTGTCAGGTAGATATTATTTTCCTTTTTCTAAACCACTGTATGTCAGTATCGCTCATTACAAGTCAATATTACAGTGATCAAATCTTTGAAAACCAAAGGCATCCTATTAAAAATTTGCAAAAATATCCTTAAATAAGCTTTCTTTAGCTACTGTATGCCAAGAAATTAATTATAATATTTTTAAATGTTCTTTATAAGAGAAATAAACAGGGTACTGACCTAGTGGTGACAATTTTCTGTAACCTTGTAGGTGCTCAGTACATATATACATATACACACACATATGTGTGTATATACACATACATACACATATACATTTATATGTATATACATATTTATGTGCATATGATATTGAGATGTAGTGTCACTGGTATTTTCTAGATAATTACTTTTCCCAGTGTTTAAAGAGAAATATTGTTAGACATATAATTATCTCAAAAGGATTTAGGTATTTGACAGTTAATCCTAGTTTATAACTTGACTATTTACCAGTAAAATCACAAATTTTAGATATCTTACAAATAAATGAAGGCTGGGAATGTAGCTCGGTGGTACAGCACTTGGCCAGCATGTGTGAGGCCCTGGGTTTAGTCCTCAGCACCACAAAACAAACAACAAATAAATGAACCTGAGTGGTTCCTGACCAAGTACATGTGACTATATATTTTACTTACCTTCTAGACAAATGGGAATTTTCTAGAGAATTTATATCAGGTAGTTTAAAAGGATGATAAGCTACTCAGTAACTTTAATTTTGTCCGCATTTATGGAGTCCAAAATCTTCTTTTCCAGTCCCTTTCGTAGTTCCCACCCCAAGTGTTGTCCTGCTCTGAGTACTTTCCTAGGAAATCAGAATACCTGGTGCCAGATTTCCAGGACTCTTCTGAGATCTTAGGCCCGGGTGCAGCTCTTAGGAAGAAAGGGGTAAGCAGGGGAGGGACTGTAATTAAAGAACGTGTTAATAGGAAAAGCTTTGTTGATTTTCACCCTTCCCATACCCTGTTGCCAATAGAAAAGATTCTCCAGCTATTATGTTTTCTGAGTTTAAGAGTATGACTTAAATGGTTAGATTTTTTTGTTTGTTTGATGATCTTTTTACTCTTAGATAACTTAGATATTCTTTAAAATCTCAGTTAATAGAAATTAAATTTTCTAGAATTTTCCTAAAATGGCTTTTGGATGAGAAAATCCTTTAAAATGACAATTTGGATATTTTTTGTTATTGTTGTTGTTAAATGAGACCTGTATTTCTGTAAACTTTGTCTGCATGTGTCTGTGCAGGATTCAGATGACTTCAGTGACACCTGTTTGCCAGTATGGTGCCCTTAGAACCTCCTTACACGCCTGTCAGTGTCATGGAGAAACCATCTTCTTATCCCAAATAGGGCTTAAAAACATAAAGTAAGAATTGCTCCTTCCTGGGATCGGATCAACCTGATGGCAGCTGTAACTATCATCTCTTCTTCCCTTAGGCTTTCCCGTGCCAGGATGCTTGGGATGTAGGAGGAGAATCACAGCTAAAGTCTACTTCCTTTCACTTTCTTTTTCCTGAAAATATCTTGCTTTTCAAGAAGGAAAAGGATGCTGCCTAAGTAAAATTCCAGAGTACTGTATTTCTCTTCACTGTCTTTCCACTTCCTTTTCTGAGTTTTTGTCCTACTTTCTGCCTTTCCATTTTCCCACATGGCAGATGCAGTAATATCTGCCCAAATTCTCACTGCCTTCTACTATCTTTTCCCCATCAGCTGCCACCTACAAAATGACCCTTGTCATGTCTTCCTACCTTAAAGCACATATTGTGGGTCTTTTACCTAAGTGTTAGGAAGAAAACCATTTAAACTAACTTTATATTTGCATGTTACAAAAGGATATTTGCTAGATAATGTAAATGAGTTGATGATCATTTGGGGACTGTGATATAGATTTCTCTAACTGAGGAGCAGTAACTCATCAATGTCTAGGTCTGTGCTGTCTAGTATTGTAGCCACTTCCCACATGTGGCTATTTAACTAGGAATTTCATTTCTCAATTGCACTTGCCACAGCAACCAGAGGACAGTACCGATACAGAACATTTCCACCATTGCAAAAATTCTCTTAGACAGCATTGATCTAGAACATCATCATTACTCAAAATGTGGCCAATGGGCCAGCAGCATGAATATCATAGGGAGGTTACAGAGAAACCTCAAATGGAGACTCTCAGGTCCACCCCAGGATATCAAGTCAAAACTCTTCCTTTGAACAAGATTCTTTAGACCATTAGCATTGGCCTACATCCATTTTATCCTTCCTAGATGTTAGGAATCTGAGGTCTTCAAAAGTCCCTACAATAGCTCGTTCCTCAACCCACTGTTCCTATCAATTCTCTCACTAATCCTAGAAATAAGCTGAAAGTCATTCATCACCATAGCAGAGTTTTCTTCTCAATCTGTATCCCTAATTCTAGGTATTTTGGTAGCAAAGGTGATTCACGGGAGATTGGCTGACCAACACAGCTGGCCTCTCTCCGCCCCCACACTCAATTCTAAGCCATTAACAGTCCACATTCATTCTGCTTGTTGCTCATGTGACATGTTCATTTGTTCTTGACTTAGGTCGGGAACATTTCAGAAGAATGTGTACTGAGATAAGTAAACACTGGCCAGTCTCTCCTTGCAATTCATACATTTTCATTTTCTCTTATCAGTAGATTATCCTATTGGCACAGTTCATGCTTGAGGACACAGCACCACACACACATCATTAAGTGATCATTAGGCATGGAAAAGGGAGGGGGTACAATTGATTTCACAAGTGAATGTGTCATTTAAATCCTCCAAGAAAGAATGTTTTGCTCGATTTGAATGTTTTTCATATGCTAACTTATCTTGATTCACAGAGTTAATAATTCCTTAAAATAGTGCTTGAAAACTGTGTAACATATTCTTGGCTCTCAACTGCAAATTCTTTAATAAGATCTTTTGCAATGACTTATTGTCAGGAATCCTTAACTTAATAATTTTTACATACTGATATGATTTATTGAAACATAACTGCCTAGAGATTCTGTAGCTGATTTTTATGAATAAAGATTTGAACTATTTTAGATTAATAGGGTTACTTTAGTAGGAACCTAAAAAGGAAATACTCATACAAAATATCACTTAGAAAATTATGGGAGTTCCTTCTATACCTCATTTCTAAAGTAAATCATCCACTATCTTCAACTGGACTAACAATACAGTAAACTATCATGTTCTAAGGGTATGAATTACTTAATTAAAAGAACACATCTTTTAACTTTGACATCTAGGGATCTCCTGGCTCTACCACTTGCATTGAGGCGAGTTCATCCTACATCTTTCAGATAAACATTGGATAGACAATGGCTTAGAGTTGGATAATACAAATGGCCGTTTTAAAACACCAAATTTTAAAACGAGAGTGAGAGAGAGAGAGAGATAAACATTCCTTGAATGGGAACTGTTACTAGTGTCCTAGCTTCCCTTGTGGTTCCCACTGCTTGGCTGCCGCATCGTCCTCTCACTGCCCCACTCCGCGTGCAACGGCCTGGGCCTTTTTGTCTGCTGTGGCGTCTCCTGGTTCACTTTATTACAGTAATCCCCATGTCACATCAGTAATAGGGTGCCTTCCTAAATAGGCAACCAAAACTCTGTATAGCATTATTTTTTTCTTTATTAGTGTTTTCTCTAAGTTTTGTTTAGGGACATTTCTGTTAGAAGAAAAAAAAACTACTCTAAAGGTTTATCATTAAAGAGAACAGAGAGATCAGAGACAGCTGGACTGTACCTATTTGAATAATTCTTCCTGATATTTTCAGGAAGAGAAGTTTAATAGAGTAACTGAGACTGCATTAACTCAGTAGCAGTGTTTAAAATAAATTCCATATTATATAGGTGAACAATTCCTTTTATGTAACTAAGGTGTTCTATTTATTTACATACTCCTAATTTTTTATGCACTTCCAAGTTTTAGTTGGAAAATACAGACCAAGCCACTACTTACAACTTTTAAAAACTCCACACAAAATATTTTAACTTTAGCTACAAGTTATTCATTCTGCATAGGAATTTATAGTCTGGGTATTTCATGGTAACTGCATTTCAAGTGTAAATTAACCAAACCTAACAGAACATATGATTCCTTTTAAAATGCATTAAAATAAATGTTTGTCATACTCTGTTGTTACTGCTATTAAAGTTGAGTAATGCAGTTGGATATACAAGCTAAAAAGGAAAAAAAAATATATTTTGTAGCCCTTAATGTTTGATTGCACTATTATTTCACACAACTTAGCCATATCTATTTCTGTACTCTAAGTATTAAGCTAATATATAAAGATTTCTTACAGTTCTGGTAACTGGTAACTAGTGCTGTGAAAGGTTTTGATATTGTACCATTCCCCATTTTGTGAGTTATATGTTGTATATTGAAGATGATTAGTAAATTGGAGTAATATATTAATCTAGAGCTGGGAAAATATGATAATTATTTTCAAATCTTCAAGTAAGTTGTATTACATTTTTTCTTCCTTTTAAGAGGATGAAAGTCTCACTTTTATGTTAACATGTCTATTTATAAAACAGGTTTCTCCTTTTCTGGTGTTATCAATTTTCATATTAAAATGTTTCTTCTCTTTTTATACCAAAACAATTATCTTACTGGTTATTCAAACTGCCAAGTTGTATTTTAGTTTGCAGAAGTTTTGGCAGTTAAAGTATTTAATAACAAACAAGTATAGAAGCTTTGTATATTTTGTGGCTTTATGAGCAAGAATTTTACCTTTGAATTTCTCTACGTGAGACAGTGCTGACCTCAGCATAGTCAATCATAGGCAGTATTACTTATAATCATTGGAAGAAGGTTTTCACAAGTTGTATAAATCAGTGCATTTATTTATTGTATTGTGAAATTTAATCTTTATATAAAATGCATATTCTGGCCCTTTTCCTTTTTACTCTTGTTGCCTAGAATGTAATAGTTCTGTTAATGATTTACTTACATACTTGAAGTACTCATTTCTGTCAAACAGATGCCCAGTTTTTTCTTGTAAAAAAAAATATTCTTTATTAGCGTAGGTAACTGAACAGTTATAGGGACTTTGTAAAAATGATTTTCTTACCTAAAATAATTATAAAAAAGCAGAAAGCCAAAAGAAATCACCAATATTAAGAACTTAATGTACTCAAGGGATTCATTGCGCTATATTTTGCCAATATATGTCTACATTTTGTAACTTTTTTCCTGTGATGACTCTTCAGTTTATGTTGTAAGAGAGGTTTCCGTGATTTTACTGCCAATATGGCATTTAAGTGAACTTTAAGAATCATGAATCCCTAAAAATATCACAAACCTCTTCCAACCAGCTCTTGGTTCCGAGATATATATGCTTATATTTATATTTGCATCTGACTCTGGGCTACTTCACAAATAGTAAGCACAATGTATAACGGTTTATTTGTTTCTGTCAAATAAGGCAGTGAGATTTTAATTGAGTGTTGAATCATTTTTAAATATATTCTCAATTCAACTGTTTAAAAACCTACAAATTTAAAACATAATGGAATTACATATCACACAGAATAAAATCACCTGTTTTCAAGGAAGGAAAAGGACTCTTCCAACTTTATGTGAAGTAGGCTGATGTGACAAAAAAATCACTGTAACAATCCCTATCTATTATACAGTAGACTAATTGTGAGCTTTTCAAGAATCGTATTAGGAGATTAATAATTGACAATAATTTTAAATACAAGATTTTATATTAATTTTACTGTTCCACAAGCAATTATTGAAGGTGGAAAAAATGAAAAGAAGTGAGAAACATGTAGAAATTACAGGAAAAAAAGAACTTGAATTGGTAATTTGGCAGATTTGGAAACAAATAGTTTGAAAGTAGAACAGCTATCCTTCGCCTTATGGAAACAAAAAGCACATATGAGATATGGTGGGTATAATACCACAAACAAAACAAAAAAGGTTACAATGGAACAGTCTGAGAGTTTATCTAGATCTTATTAAAATGAGCAGTGAATTCAAGGAGCCGATTTTACTGTTGATTTTTGTAAGTCAGTTAGGGAGGTCGTTCTGACCTAATCATTCAAGACATTTGTTTTACCACACACAGAAGTTTATTACATGGGGCAGTTGTCTGCCTTTCTCAGTTTAGTGAAAGCTCTAAGGAAGAACTAACTAGCCAGAAGAACTTAGCTGGTTCCTTTGAAATAAAAGAACACTGGTAAGTGTGTACCAGACCATACCATACAGATCAAAGGGATTTTCATGAATTTGCTAAGCCTTGAAATGTATTAGCAATGATAAATTGTCCTTTCATTTGTAGCAAATTATAAAAATTCACAATATTTACAAAAAGGTGAACTTTGTCATTCTGGAGATGGGAATATGATTCAGGCTTATCGGGTTCCATAACTAACTGACTCGTTGTCTCCTTTCTGCAAGCTACATATTTTAATATCTTAATTTTTCCCAATTAGACATGACACACAAAATTATCAATTATAACGACTTGGTAATTGTTTTTATTACAAAAAGAACTGTGTAAGTGTGAGTCATACTTAAATTTGCCATTTCTTTCCCCACTGTCATTTTAGATATAAAGAGAGGAAGCTCAGGTAGAACATGGAAATTAAATGTCCCTTCGTGTCCCACTGACAAGTGAAAGCTCAAGCCTGGATGCAGCTCAGGGGTGGAACTCTGGCCTGGTGTTCACAGGGCCTACATTCGAGCCTCAGCAGCACGTGCACGCACACACACAACACACACACACAAACAACCAAGAGAAAGGGAAATTAAATTCCTATCGTCTGTACCAGAATAGGTCACAGATAGTCTCAGATGAATACTGTAGTTTCATATTATTTATTTTAGGATAGACTAAAAGTTCACTTTCTAAAGTCCTTAAAATTTTTGAGTAACTTTTTCTAGTTCACCAAAAAATAAGTATTTTATAGAAGTGAATGTAATTATTTTTTTAAATTTTGACCTTCGTATCCTTATATTAATTCCCTGGAGAGGAACACACCTCTTTAGACCAGTGGTTTTCAAAAATAGAGTACAGAATTCCTTAATTTGTTTTCCCCTGCAGAGTTGCTTTCCCAATTCAATGCCGAGCCCTTCCTGAATGGCATCTTGGATCCAGAGCACAGATCACTGACTGTGTTCTCAGAGTATGGGAGAGTATCTCTCACGCAGTGCACCCCCAGAGAATCTAAATGACAACTTGGGTACCATTAAGGAAAATAAATTAGAAATTAGAATATCTTAAAATACTGAAAATAATTAAATTAATTATGTATGAAGGAAAATGAATGATGACTTTATTTTTGCATGACATTTGAATTTAGTCACTATCTTCAAGTCACTATCTTTTTTTGTGGGGGTTGCTGGGGATCAAACTCAGTGCTGTGTACTTGTTTGGCATGTACTCTGCCACTGAGCTAAATATCCAACCCCCAGGTCACTATCTTGACCGTTGCTTTGCTACATATGATGTAGCAATATAGCACAATATAATTCAGAGCTCTTGTGGCGTTCCCTTTCCCCTAGAATGTTGGAATTATGAGATGGTATAAAGCTGTATGGTGTAAAGAAACAGACTGAGTTGCAGTTCATCAGTACGTTATTCTGATCTGTTTGAATGACACAACTTAATTTTCATGATGATACATCTCTAATTATTCTAGAATGATTTGGTATAGTGATGAGAAGAAATTATTTTCTTGGGAATTTGATTCCTATGATGACCTGATATACAGATGACCTTAGAATAATTGAAATTAATTATAATTTTTATTAGAACCTTCCTTGTTTACAGATTTCAATTGTGCAGCAGAGTTTTAATCTACATAATGATGAGGATGGAAGCTGCAAACTTACATATTCTTTGGTTTTTCTATTCTTTACTTGGAAAGCTTTCAGAAAGCTTTTGAAAGATGACGGTGTTTAGGCGCTATTATATAAATTGTGCTTTTCTGCCAAGAAACTCATAAACTAAAATATGGAACAAAACAAATGCTTAATAAAATCTTGGTTGTGAATTGTGCAAATTTAAGAGCATTTTATATCAATTTTTTTTCCCGTATGCAATTGCATATTTCAGTTTTTACCATTTCAAAAGCTGATTTGGCATTTATGTTCTGTTTTAATTACTTGGAGTGAACTGATAATTTTATTTCCTTGATTTAGGCCTTTATCAGTACAGACTTTCAACACTTCTCTCCTAGAAGCTGGGGATTTAACTCGTGGTAGAGCACTTGCCCGGCAGGCACAAGGCCGAGTTCGATCCTCAGCACCCCAAGACAAGACAAAACAAAAACCCAAACACTTCTCTCCTGTGCTTCGGCCATAGCTTTTCAGAAATAGCTTTCCCATTTGCATGTCTCTCACACATGTCTTTGCTTTGTCATCTCTTTTCTAAAATCTCTTCACTAGGCTCTCTCTTGATTGCACAGCAAACGAGCTCCTTAACACAGTGGTAAGGGTCTTGGTGACCTTGCCTCTTCTCACCTTTTAACAGCCTTACCACTGACCTTTCATAATCCAGGAACCTAGAACTGCTTGCAGTTTAGTTCCTTGGCATAATCACATTCCATAAACCAACTCATTTAAGGCTCGGTTTAAATTTAACTTCCTGTGAAGCACAACCTGATGTCTGTGGCAGGTATTTCATCCATGCTCCATAGTATTGTGAAAATTGGTATGTTAGCTGGGTGTGATGTCGCATGCCTATAATCTTAGCACTCAGGAGGCTGAGTCGACAGTCAGTCTGGCTAGTTCGACATTAGTCTGAACTACATAGTGAGTTCAAGGCCATCCTGAACTACATAGAAAGACCCTGTCTCAAAAAACCAAAAGAAAAGAAAATTTTTATTTTAAAATAGCATCATATCTTCAGTTACATGTGTGCACCTGCCTCTCCCACTGAGTTTCTCTATTTTTGTGGTGCAATGTCTAGATAGCACATAATTGGACCTTGATAAATGTTTTGAATGAAGGTAATAAAATTCATTCATTTCTATATTCTTATGCTTTGACAAATAAAAGCTTAGAGCTCCCTGAAAATTCCCAAAAGTCAAATGCGCATTCATTAGCATGGATGTGCTCTGGACAAACAAAAGACAAACAGGGAAGGGCTCTGACTTTATGAAGGGTAATCATTTGGTTACTATACATCAGCAATATTGACCAAATGTGAATTCTTATTTCTAAAAATCAGGCTTGAGTGCTCGCCTAGGAAGCATGAGGCCCTGAGTTAGATCCCCAGCATCGAAAAAAACTAAAAAATAAATAAAAATCAGGCTTACATTTCTTCACATAACTGCCGCATTCTTGTTTGAAATTCATAAATATGCCCTAAAGATTTTCTTTCTGTTTTACAGACATTCAGTGTGTACAATGTTCATAAAAATATACTTTGATTACCTACACACATTAATAAGACTCAAGAAAGAATAATAAGTAATAGTGAAGTGAATACATTTTTAAAGTAATATTCATCCATGGAAATCCAGATAGACCTGGTTTGTGTGATTTCAGGTCATTTATAGTTAATGATTATTGTAAATATAAGAAGGTTTGTTTGCAGAATATAAAGGCTAAAAATCATTATCCGTGGGCCTCTTTTTCTTTCGTGAGTCTATAACACCTTTCTACCATAACCCCAAATAATAATAAAAGTTAACATTGCAAATCTCTTTAATTTAATAATTTCTAAAATTAAATACTAGTCAAAAATATGTATTTAAATGAAAGACTCTCTTCCTTACTCACTTGGTAGACATTTTCTGACCTGTTCTAACCTAGGCACTCAATTAGATGCTAAGGATACAAATAAAACAGGACATAGTTTCTGTCTGGTAAAATTCAAGTTTGTCTTCATGATCATTTTTCTGTGTCTGTTTAAGAAATTAGGGGGACTCTTAGAATTATTCCTCAGGTTATTTCAGAGAAAGTGTCACTTTCCACCTTCCCACCCCCAAATAACCATATTGTGTGTCATAAAGGAGTAATTACACTTTTATGCCCATGCTGTTTGTATTTTCATGTTGGCCACAAATAATTTTGACCATCTCTTATCAAGTATGTGTTTCATCAATCCTGTGGAATTCTGTTTTCACAACTATAGGTGATACGTGTGATCCAAGTGAGAGAACGACACGTACTCCAAAATGTACAAAAGGTACACACTGCAAACCTACAGGAGAGGAAAGGGGTTATAAAGAAATAGTACATTTCAAAGTCTCTGTTTGAAGTTGTTGGTATTGAAGGTTACCGGTAGCATGCTTCTCTAAGCATATAGTAAGTAAACTAGTAGTATTTGTATACTGCAGGGCTCTGATACATAGATGAAACAAAACAAAAATATTCAAGTTATAAAATTAACTTCTGAATATTAATTGATGGTTAGGGTACAGGATCGTTTTATGAAAAGAAACTGTCTTTATCTTTACTGTCAGTAAGTTTGGGAAAACCTTACTCATATGTATTCACATTTTGATAGGCATATTTTAAAGTCACCCTCTCTCATCACTATAAAGCAGCAACCATTTCTATATTCTCTAGCAAAACAACACTCTTAATTTAATAACTTTGTTCTTTGTTCAGCTTTGTAAAAAGTCCACCCAGAAAGATACTCAGAAGGCTGGACACTTTACCTTTCTATTCAACACATTCATTTAACCTTTTAACAAAGATAATCAGAAATGTCTCCTGTTTATCATCACCTTGAAAACCTAACAGTAAAGTTCCTTCTGTTCCTTATATTGCAAGAGATAGTTTTAATTTAGCCTTGCCATATTTTTAGCTAAGAATTTACTACATTTTGGTAGTCTGTTTTGAAACTAAAATACTTGTGTCTGAAAGATGCAGATAATGTCTATTTATTACACAGTGGGCTCTGTTTGCTGCAGAAAAGAGTGAAACTTTTAACTGCTTAGCACGTTTGCCAGTGAAATATACCTGACAGAGCAGAGGTTGGAACTTTGGCTCTAATTATTTTAATAATGATAAGACAACGTGAGTTTTGTTTGTTTACATGCTGTTTACAATGGCATAATTTTTAAAATATATACAACAATTGAGATATTTATTGCATACTATTTTAAAGATGTTTTATGTGTTTTCACCTTTGGAATATATTGTTACATTTCTTGTACAGATAATTTGAGTGGCTTTGTTAATGTAGCTAGTAATTTTTATGACTACTAAGTGACCAGTTTTCGGTGCCTTTTCTGGTGGGATGCATGACTATGTATTTATTGTACAGAAGCCACTGATGTGTGTATTTTTGTACTTCGCTGAGAGTAACGTTTGATCTTGATGTATGTGGTGATGAGCGAGATCCTTCCCAAAGGGCACTGCCTTGAGATTGTCCTTCTCAAATAAAAAGAATGCATTTGAAGAAGGTGTGAGGTCTGCATTCTTTCTGGGGGGAAATCTTTTTTCTTTTTAATTAAACTTTTAATTTTGAGATCGTTATGCATTTATGTATAGTTGTAAGAAATAATGTTGAGTAATCTTTCGTACCCTATACCCGGTTTTCCTCGGTGCTGACATCTTCGAAATCAGTAGTACACTGTACAGTAACAGAACTAGGACATTGACATTGATAAGATCCAGATGCTGAAGAGTTGTGTTACCACAAGGACCCCGCAAGAAGGGTTCCTCATACTGCCCTTTTATGAATACATCTTCCACCTTCACTTACTTCCTCACCCCAGCCAACCACTAATCTATCTCCATTTTTCTAATTTTATCATTTCAAGAATGTTATGTTAGTGGAATTAGGCAGTATGTGACCTTTTTCCTACACAGTGTACTCTTATTCCCTGGAGATTCATCCAAATTGTTGTATACATCAGTAGTTTTGTTTGTTTGCTTAAGTTTTTTTTGCTCGGTAGTGTTCCATCTGGTGGAATTCTTTTTTTTTTTTCTTTCTATTTTGGGGGGGTGGTGATGCTCAAACTTAGGGCCTTGCACTTGTTAGGCAAGTACTCTACCACTGAGCTAAATCCCCAGCCAATCCGGTAGAATTCTTAATGGTAAAAATATAATTTGGTTTGGCCTTGTAGTAATGATTCCTTGAAGTTCACCAAAAAATACTTGTTAAGAGTCCAGTGAGTGACAAGTCTTGTCTGCAGGTGAACCTCTGAAATCACTGTCTGCTGAGGAGTAAGAGTCTTGTACACAAAGTGTCATGTGCAGTGATAAAAATATGCCAACATGTGTGTGCCGCATGGAGGAAGGAAGTTTCAGGGCATCTTCCTGGACTGCTGACATTAAGCTGCATCTTAAATTGCTTAGCCAGATGAAGTCCGTGTGTGAGAACAGCAGAGAGAACATTTGAAGAAAAGAAAGGGAAACAGAATAGAGGTCAAGGTGTGGCGTACAGTAGTAACACAACAGGAGAGCAGTAACGTAATAGAGCACCGAAAGACGGAAGATGGACCTGGAGGAGGGTGGTAAGAACTATGCTATTAAATTTGTACCCTGGACAGACCAGTGACCCCTGTGAGTACAGTGGATTCAAAGAGGGTCGAGGATGAGGTGATCAGCTAGAGGGTATTGAAGAGGTCTAAGCAAGAGAGGATGAAGGGCTTGGTTAGGGAAATTTTAGTGGAAATAAAAGAGGGAGCAGATCTGAGAAATAACTTTGGGTTTAAGTGGCCTGACCTTGGAGATCGGCTGTGGATGAATGTGGAACAGGAGGAGCAAGATGAATCCCAGGTTTCTACTGCCTGAAGAGGTCACGGTCAGGTTCATATCAAGACTGAACTGTCTATGGGATACATAATGTCAGAGAGGACTATGAGAAAGAAATACAGTTCTGGGAGTCATCCTCAAAGTGGTTAAAGCCATTATAGAAGATGAAATTTCCTGAAAGACCCCCAGAACTCCACAACAGGGTCCCACAGAGCTGGAACCCAGAGCAGACACTGTATTGGTGGTGCTGGGAGTGCCAGAGGAAGTAGCTGGAGAAGAGCCAGCTGCCTCAGCCAGCTTGCCATGTCCATGCTGCTAGAACACTGGCAACAACAGCAAAGAGGAAGAGCGTGTCCTTTCTCCTGCTGCTATCCAGTCTCCATTATGCCCCATTGGCAGAATGGGCAGGAAACCAGCTGGCAAAGCAAAGTGCTGCATTCCAACCCCAGCATTGCAGAGCAGCGTATTTGGAACTAAGAGACAAGAGCTAAGTAGGTGAGCACTCGGTCTAAAACTGCAGTCTTCAGGAATAACATACACCGTCTCTGTCCCATTCAGAGGACGGCGGGGTGAGAAGCTGCCCCAGGATCAACAGTTGACCGAATGGAGTCTTCTTAGTCTTGGAAAGAGAACATTCAGGGGCGGAGAAAAGGGTAGAGCAGCAGAGAGGAGACTGTGTATAAGAACTGTCTCCAAATATTTAAGGGACCATCATGGTGAAGTGAGTTCGGCTTAGTTCTACATGAGGTAAGCAAGTGAAAATGACGGAAAAAAACCTGATATCTAAAGACATGATGTCCCATAAAAGGAGTTCCTTTGGAGAGGTGTTCAAAAGAGGCTGCAACCACTTGGTATCCATGAGAATATGAACTTGGTGAGGGAAGAAAATTACTGAGACTGTAATCCTAGTGCATGGAATAGTGTGTGGCATATAGTATGTGCATATCTATTTGTTAAATTGGTTAGAAGTAATTCAGGCATCAGATCAGGAAACAAAATGATTTCATGTCCCTTTCAACTGAGCATAGGCAACAGCAAAATTGGCAGTCTTTATTAGGAAATAAATGAATCAGAATTTAAATTCCAAAAACATTTATCTAGCAGATTTGTTGTTGTTGTTGTTGTTGTTGTTGCTGCTGCTGCTCTGTTTTGCTTTGGGTGGTGACAGTGGTGGTACTAAGGATTGAACTCAGGGCCTTCATGTTGAACTATATCCCCAGCCCCTTTTTCATTTTTTATCTTAAGACAAGGACTCACTAAATTGCCCAGACTGGGCTCAAATTTGTAATCCTCCTGCCTCAGCTCCCAGAGTGCTGGGATTACGGCAATGTGGCACCACATCCTGCTTCTAGTATCCTTTTAAAAGCAAATCATTATTAACCAAAGCTTTTATGTATCTTTCTCGTGACCCTGAGGCACTGCCTGATTCTGACAGGCTTTCTGAATCATCATATTAAATTACTTTTACTTTAAAATGCAAATTGTATTTTATTATATACTAATTCTTTTTAAAGTAGCAATCTGTTTACATGGCTGTAAATTTTGATTAATCTTAACACCTAGTCCCTAATCTTAGCAGCTAATGGTTTATAATGCTAGCAAATTAGAATTTTTCAACAGGAAATCTAAATACAGAAGGTCTTTCTGATGTAAAAATTAAGAGTTAAGTAGTCCAAGGATCTTTCCTTTCTTAGCTCTGGTCCTAGTGTTTGTTACTTATTGAGCCACGGTATATTCGCAAACCATGACAGTCTAGGTATGCTGGACAACATTCTAGAACTCCTCTCAAAGCAGGGCTGGGATGGTAGTACCAGCTACAAGAAAGAGAGGCTACCGGAAAAATACTACCATCCTGAAGCCAGATGGGGAGGAGCGGGGTGCATTCCTGTAATCCCAGCTCTTGGGAGGCTGAGGCAAGAGGATCACCAAGGAGTTTGAGACCAGCCTGGACTACATAGTGAATTCAAGGCCAGCCTGAACTACACAGTGAGACCCTGTCTCGAAAAACCAAACAACAAAGAAGTAGCCTCCTAGCAATGTACAGCACTTCCCAGTTTAAGGTACATACCTACAATCAATCCTCATAGCAAACCAATGAGTTCAGTATTAACCCTATTTGAAACACCTTTGATGTTGGTTCCACTTCTAGCAAAGACAGTTGTAATAATATGAGCAATGGGCACTCCCTTATTTAGAAGAGTAATACTGACTCACCCAGTAGGAAGCACCCCTGAGAACCACGGAGTCAGATAGAGTATGTTCTCTGCACATCTCCTCTCCCAGCAGACCTCCCTCCCACCTAAATTCATGCTGCCACATAGCACACCAGCAACCAAGAGAGGCCACAAGTGAAAGGGGCCTTAGATCTACTGAAGTTTTCAAACTTTTTTGACCATTACTCATAGTGAGAAACACATTTTCCCCACTTGTGTTGATCAAATTTACAACACTGTGACAAAACACCTGAGAAAAACAACTTACAGGAGAAAAGATTTTGGCTCATGGTTTCAGAAGTGTCAGTCCATGTTCAGCCTACTGTTGTATACAGGCCCATGGTGAGGCAGAACCACAGCGGAAGAGCATGGTAGCATCCAAGAAGCAGGGAGAGCTCATGTGCTCGCTGGCTTCCTCCTCCTCGTGCTTTTGTTCCACCAGACCCCTAGCCTACAGGACGTGCCACCACTTTCAGGTGGGTCTTCCCTGCTGGGTTCATTGTCCTACGTGCCAGTTATTAACACCCTTATAGACATACCCAGACACACTTAGAAGTGTGCTTTACTAATTTCCAAAGCATCTCTTAGTACAGTCAAGTTGACAGTCAAAATTAACCATCACATCATACACATCAATTTGTTTATATATTAATACACTTAACAAAAGAGCACTTATTCACATGCAATATGCCTCAATAAATTCTCTTCTATTGTTTTTAAAAATACTGATTTCAATCTTTTAAACTGATCTTTCACTCCACTAGTGAAAGGGGTCAGCAAATGTTTTCTGTAAAGGGCTGCATAGTAAATAGTTTTGGCTTTGCGGGCCATATGGTCTCTGTTGGGACTACTAACTGCTGTCCTATGACAAGAAAGCAGCCATAAACAGTATGTAATGGGCAGGATTGTGTCCCAGTAGAACATTATGTACAAAAATAGATGCTGGCACAGCCCCTCCTCTAATACATCACAGCCCACAGTCTTTTTTCTCTTGAAGTGTTGGGTACTGAGTCCAGGGTCTCATCCTTGCTAAGCACATACTCTACCACAAAGGTACCTACCCAGCTCCCCGGTACTAATTTAAAAACACAGAGCTAGGTCAACAGTTTCAAAGCTCAGCTGACTATCTGAGAATCATCAGGAAAGTATGTTCTTAAAATATGAAGACTTATTTCAAACCTGTGGAATTGGAATCTCTGGAAAGGGATCTGGGACATTACCATTTGTGTCCCCCTTAACATGTGGCCACATTTAAGAATCACGATTAGAACTAGTCTCCTGACACTCACCTTAGCAACTATTTTACAGATAATAAATGGAAGGCCTGAAAAGCTACGCTGTAGGCTACAAACGATTGTCACAGAACTTACGGAATCCAGGTCATATAACCTGGGGAATCTTACCACCGTGCAGTAGCACTAGAATTTAATAACAAGTCTGAACCAGAACATAAGACTCACCTCTTCTAGTTGTGTAAATCCTTGAAGCAGTTCTGCAGAAAGTGATACACTGATTGAAGAACAGAAGCCAATGTCCATTAAATTGACGGTGAGAATATTAAGCATGTCAAAGATACTATAAAAGGTTATTCAGCCCAAAGGCTTAAATGTCTAAAAGCTCATTACTCCAAGAAAATAAATTTTCAACCAACAAAAATGTTAATAGGTAACACTTTAATCTGCTTAATTATCATCTGATGAACTATGCAATTTCAACTAGAAATCAAATTATTAAAGCATATCAACTGATTGAAAAGTGATTATATCATGCTGGTAATGTGTTTAATGTTTTTTGGCCTGAAGTATTCTTAATTTAAAAAGTATAATTTGGTCTTTATTTTCATTAAGATAGAAATGAACTCATATAGACCTTATATATAGACTTTAATATATTGAAACAAAATGGGTAAAAATCAGCACAAAAATTAAAAACTAAGGGCTGGAGATATAGCTCAGTGGTAGAGTACTTGTCTAGCATGTGTAAGGCCCTGAGTTCAATCCCCAGTAATGCAAAAACACAAAAAGAAAACAAAAAATTGAAAACCAAACTTAGTTAAAAACTCACTGTAAAAAAAAAAAAACCTCGTAAATCTCTGTGAATTTAAATGTTTGTATTTATTTTATACTTGTATTCCTTTTATAACTATTCATATTTATTCTTCAGTGTCTGATAACTTTAATTACAGAGTATTTTAAGTATTAACAGAAGTCACTTATTTCCTTTGTGTGTTGAGTCAAAATAAAAGGAAACCTTCTAAGGCCTTGTCTAATTTACTGTTGTTTTCCTTGTCTTTGTCTGTTTCTTGTTCTCCATTCCATATCTACTGCACACAGGTGTGTGCATGTGTGAACACACACATTACCCTAAATTCCATCCTGGTCTTCTCTCTACCATTACCACTCTTTATCCAACTGAGAAGCCCTTGCTCATCCACAAAATCTCAGCTCACTGGGTTCTGCAGCAGAGCTTCTTAAAACTCACTAAGAGCATCTAAATGTCAGAATTCTCATATCTACATTACCATTACACTTTGTTCCCATGACACACCTCCACTAGAACAATTACACATTGCATCACAATTATTAACCCAGCCATCTTTGCACTGAAATAGCATTTGTTGGGAGCAGAGAGCCTATATTATTCATTCCATTCCCATCACACTGCACAATTTGTCTTCTTCCTGATCTTTAATAAATGCCTTTTGGATAGATGACGAGAATATCTTACTTGGAATATTTTGTTTAAAACTCATTTCTATGTTCATAAGTTACATTACACCACCTTTGTCTAGATTGAGAGTCAAGGGTACAGTAGGTCATAAAATGAGTTGACAGAGCATTTCCTCTTTTTCTAATCTGTGGAAGAATTTGTTCCTTGAATGTATGATCGAATGATTTATAAAACTCTCTAGTCATAGCTTTATTATTTCCTTTGGATTTGTTCTCTTTTCTTCATCTTTTCTTAGGTTGGTTGCTTAATATTGTCTTTTTACTTACTGATGAAAGGAGGTAAATAATTCTCCTCCAAGTACTATTTTAGCTGCATTTAACAGTTGTTTTTTTAAATTTAATTTATTTCAAGGACCATGTATGAGTTCAAGATAGTTAACTGCTGTGTAGGAAACCAAAGGACAAGTTCAATCACTCAGGGGGAGTAATTGGGCTGAGACCTGACATCCTCTAACCCCAGAAAGGGAACTGGTGGTTAGAAAACCCAGGCAGAATCGCTCTCAGACTCCTAGCCCAACGCAGTGGAAGCTGGAGAAAGTAGGCATTCGGGGAGTCTGTAGATGCTCAGACCCGAAAGCCCCCTACACACTAGACCTGCGACTGCACAGATTCCATGTGCTAACCTTCAATGAGTAGAGGCCCATGCAGGCTGAGCCTGCTGTGGCCCACAACTTTGAGCATGCAGTACCATTATTATCCCAATTTAAGCATTTAGTAATTTAGGATGTATACCTTGAATTCAAAATATTTTAATAATTATGTTAAAAAGAGCTTTCTACCCTGTAGGTAAGGGTGTGGAATGGATCAATTTCAGGTTCATTGCTACACTGTATGCTATAGTCTGAATATTTCTGTGCCCCAAAAATTCATTTGCTGAAATCTAATTGCAAAGATGATGGTAATTTGGCAGTAAGGAGTTTGGATTGTGATCAGTTCACAATTGTAATTTTATTACCCTTATAAAAGGCTTCCTTGACCTTTCTGCCATGTAAGGACAGAGCCAAAATACAGAGATCTGTGAACCAGGAAGCATACCCTCATCAGATAATGAACTTGCCAGTGCAAGTTGGACTTGCACTTGATCTTGGACTTACTAGCATCCAGAAGTGTGAGAAATAAGTGTTTCTTTTTTATTAGCTACCCAGTCAATAGTATCCAGTATTTTGTTGCAGCAGCATAGATGAACTAAGAAATTCGGGGTGCTGTCCTTTTATGTTTTAGTTTTATTGTTTGGCAGCAGGGGTGAGGGTAGGATGGACTCCTGTGAGATTCTCTACCTATAGTGGATCCGTCTTGACAGTCTTCCTCCTAAGACAAGAGGAGTCATAAAAGCAACTCGATCCAGCCATTTTTGCAAATGCTCTTTAGATGAAATCTGATTCAGTGATGAGGTTAACTCTGCAGGTTTTTCTTTCTTGTATATTTTTTCTTTTTGTTTTCTGAAAAAATAAAACACGTTTTAATAAAAATAACAGAATGTATAATTTGGGGAAGTATTTACACTTCTCCCTGCTTCCTATTTATCTTTCTTCCATTTTGCTTTTTATTTGATAGCACAAATTATAATGGCTAGTTCTTGTGTTTTTTGTCCAACAATTTTAGTTATTTACAAAAGAAGGTTGGTTCAAATATGCACTGTGCAGTATGGTAACTACTAGCTACATATAGCTATTGGAGTTTTCAAATGTCTGGTTAGAATTGTCTAAATGTAAACACTGGATTTTGCAATTTAGTGTGAAAAAAGAAGGTAAAATGTCCCAGTAATTTTTATATTGATTATTAAAATTAATTAAAACATATTAGGCTAAACAAAATACGCTATTTTGCACGTTCTCTTTAATACAGCACCTAAAAATGTAAAATTATACACAAGAATTGCATTACACATATTTCTATTAGACTGTGCTAGTACAAACCTAGTGTGCAATGTTATTTAGGAAGTTATTTTTTAAAGTTATGATATCAGATTAGAGTTTTGTACAATATAGATGCTTAATGTTTGTTACAGAGTATATCTTATGAGTATGATAATTTTTAAGTCAATAAGAATTTTTTAAAACTGATGGAAAAATGTTAAGTTCGAGTTATTTTCTAAAACTTAAAAGAAAGTATGTAATAAACACTTGATTTGCCGTCAGTGTTATCTTCCAAAATGTAGATAAAACAGTGAGTTACCTCATTGCACTTAATCCAGTGAAGTGTTCTGTGATCTGAAATGACAAGATTTTGTCATGTAAGATGTCATATGTTATTTTAAAGAAGAAAATGTGAAGGTAGAAAAATCTGGGGAGTGTCAGCCATGTTCCTTAGACTTCAAGAAAGTTGGTTCCTAAAAATGAGGCAAAGAAAAAAGCTATTCAGCAAATGATACCAGAATAATTAGATATCATGTAGAAAAAGAAAAATTTAAGTCCCCCACACCATACACCAAATGAATTCCTGATAAATAAAAGGCATGTAAAAAGCAAAACTGCAAACTTCTCAGATGAAAATATACAAGGGGAGATACATGTATCTCAGAGATTGAACCCAGGGCCTTGTTCCTGCTAAACACATACTTTGGTGTACCCCGTAACAAGAAACTACTTTTATATCAGTAGGGTAAACAAGGGTTTTTTAAGTAAGACACAAAAACCAGCATTCATTTTAAAAGATGTTTGATAAATTTGATTAAATAAAAATATAAAGGTTCTGCTCAATGATAAGCAATAGATAAAAGTTGACATTATGCATACAATGTACCAATGCATGTTCTTGGTAAAAAAAAAAATTAAAAAAAAAAGTTAACGAACAGGCCACAGATGTGAAAAAATATTTCAAACATACATATTACGTTGGATTAGTACCCAATATATATGTACATCTCTCTAAAAACCACTTATTTTTTAAAATCAGACTTATTGAGAAATGATTTACAAATACAGTTCTATGAATTTTGACAAATGCATTCATTTATGCAAACACCATCACAATTAATGTACAAAACATTTATTTCATTTAAAAAATTCTGTAGGGTGTATTTGTAATTAATTCCTTTCCACCTCAATCCTGGCCATCACTGATCTATTGTTTATCCCCATATTTTTGCTTTTTTTAAAATGTCTTTTTTTTTTTTTTTTTTTGAGACAGAGTCCTGCTGTATATTTCATGCTGGCCTTGAACTCATGGCGATCTTCCTGCCTCAGCCTCCTGAGTGCTGGAATTACAGACATGTGCCACCCCACCTGGCTCCTAACATGTCATTTAAATGGAATCACATGTATGCAGCTTTTTGAGTCTGGTTTCTCTAACTTAGCATAAAAAACCATTTGTGATAATCCATATCACTGCTTGTATCTGTAGTTTTTCCTATCTTTTATTAAGTAGTATTCCATTATATAGGTTTATCAGTTTAGTTTGTTAATTTACCAGTTGAAGGAGATTCAGATGTTCACAACATGGAGTAACTGTAAATAAATCACAATAAAAATTTACACGCAGGTTTTTGTATGACCATGTATTTTCCTTTCTTTTAGCCTTGCTGGTTCATATGGTATGTATATGTGGAACAGTGTCTTATAAACTGTCAAACTATTTCCTGACACGGTGGTGCCATTTTTATTACCATATGTTATCATTTTATTGCCATGTCCGTTTCTGTACCTCTCATCCTTGCCAGAGGTACTTGGCATTGTCAGTTTTTTGAGGGAAGTTCTAGTAGAATACTAGTGGGATCTCCTTAACGACTGATGATATTGAAAATCTTTTTGTGTGATTCTTTGCCATTTGGCTATATTCCTACAAACCAATTTTTATTTATTTTATTTTATTTTTTTGTGGGGGGTGCTGGGGATAGAACTCAGGGCCTTGTGCTTGCTAGGCAAGTTCTCTACCACTTGAGCTAAATCCTCAAATCCACAAACCAATTTTTAAAACCAAAGAATTCAATAGAAAAATGGACAAGCTATATAAACAATTTGCATAAAAGGAATGATCTTAGTCCATTTTGTGTGACTATAAGAGAATATCTGTGGCTGGATAATTTTAATGAACAGAAGTCCAAAATCACAGTGCCATCACCTAGAGAGTTATCTTGCTGTGTCACCACATGATGGAAGGTGGAAAGGCTAGAAGACAAAAGGGACCAGACTCACCCTTTTGTAATGGCATTAATCCCACCAATGAGGGTGGATCCCTCCTGGCCTAATCATTTCTCTAAGGTCCTACCTCTTAATAATATTACAATGGCAATTACATTTCAACATGAGCTTTGAAGGGGACAAACATTCAAACCATCGCAGAAATTCAGAATAGCGAATAAACATCTAAACATGTTTAATAGTACTAGTAGACAGAGAAATACAAGGAAACAAAACATCTATGTGTTTTTTGCAGGGATAGAGGAAATGGGAATTCATACAGACTGCAGGGGGGAGTATAAATCACTACAGCTACTTGGAGATCTAGATTGCAATAACTCACAAGTTTAAGAGACGTCTTGTCTATGATACAATCTCATCCCTAGGTTGTATATACATGTAGCCACAAAGAGATATGTATAAGAATGTTTAAGATTGTGTTAATAAAAGACGAGACATTTAATAGTAGGAGAATGAGTAAACTCATTTATTAATACAAGTGAATAAATTAAGTCAACATATCAAATCAGTATGACTAAATCCCAAGAACAACAACAAAAAAGAGCAGGTTGTAAAAACATGTACCACATGATACTATTTATGGAAAAAAATTAAACACCCCTGGGCTGGGAATTTATCTCAATGGTTAGAGTGCTTGCCTAGCAAGCGCAAGGCCCTGAGTTCAATCCCCAGCATACACACACACACACACACACACACACACACACACAAATTAAACACCCCCAAAATAGTACATATTAAGAATTCATATGCATAGGGTAAAAAAATAAAAGCATGCATGACACCGAAGTGCATGAATTTCAGGATGTCAGTTTCATAGGAAGGAAAAAGAAGGGGAAAAGGACTGGAGAATGGAGCTTTAGCTCTAGTTAGAATATTTTTCTTTTTTTAAACCCTGTTATGTTTTTTTATTTTAAATATTTCATAATTTAAAGTGTTATGCTCCTTAGTTCCCATCTTTTGCGTCTATCTCACCCTGCAAGTCAGGCTCTAGGACTTACCATTACTTCAAAGCCTCTTTAGGGTACACAGAATAATATAGTGTTGCCTCTAGTTCTAATTTTATGCCTCTGATCTGCTAACCTGATTCCCTAATTAAGAGATCGTTTCTTGCTTTTCAGTGAAACTGAGTTCCTTGGAAGTAAGTACTGCAAGCTTCCCTCACTTTGGCCATACTTCTTCTCCGGCTGGTGTCTCCCTCTGGTACCCAGATGGTTAGAGGTCGTTTGTCAGTGTACTTTCTATTTATCTGCTGGTTGTCAGCCTGGTTATCTCAAGTTGAGATTCTCTTCTGCTGTACTTGGTTTTTATATCACCTCTCATATTTGGTATTGAATCCTTGGACATCTGCTGCCTTCATGAACTGTCTTTGGAATATGGAGCTGTGAGCTCTAGAATGTATTTCCATTCGGTTCTATTACCTAAAACCTGTCACAATCCAAAATGTGACCGCAATAGAGAGCTCCAGCTAAGGATGATGAGAATTTACAACTCTTAGCACTTGCTAAGCTTTCTAACTTCCTTCCTAACCTGTGTTGGACTGATCAACTAAAGCACTCTTCAGATCCAGGCCCTTAAAATAGAAAAAGTATTAGGACACAGCTGTCTCTCATTACCTTTTTCATTCCTCAGGCTGAAAGCACTTCTTAGAACTATAAACCCTTTGTCTTGAGATGCTAGGGACATATGTGTCTTTAACTGTGCACCCAGGAAGGCACACCCCCTAGTGACTTGCTTTATGAAATGTAGCATCTTATAGGACCCTTTTGCCTTTGGTCACCTAAATAGCTCTGCGTTTGGATAGCTTGGTCCTTCTGCTATCTGAAAATTTCCCTGTGGCTCTTGCTTTTTTAAACCCCTCTGTTTATTGACCTATCAGAGACAGCTCACAGTCTGACTCAGCCTCCTTAGCAACTGAACCATACTCAACTTGGAGTCTCTATTATCTTCAAGGCTACAGACCTTGAGTCCCATAGCTCAACCCCATGTTACCGTCATTGCCGAACTGATGCTTATTTCCAAATTCTGTGACAGCCCCTTGGGAATCAGTGATAAACAAGACAGTCTCTGCCTGCCTTTAAGTGGTACAGTGGTCAAATATGTTGTGTGGACGCACAGGTAATAGTTGTAAGCAGGAGGCAGACCAGAGTCGAAGGCTTGGGAAATGTATTCCCTGCAGGCTTCCTGGCAAAAGTCTTTTCAGGAATTCTTAAACGGAGTCAACTCGGGAATAGGAGGTGATGCTCCCTCCTTCAACCTGATTAAAGCACTCTGTAAGGGCCACATTGTAGTCGAAATCCCAGCATTACGACTCTCTGCATTTTCCCTGTAGGTAGGGGCTGGAGACCTCAAATGACATGACAGGCTGTCAGCCCTGGTCTTCAGATTATGTTCCATTTGTGAAGTGCTGGATTTGTTTCCGGTGAAACCAAGAGTCTGCTGTGACATGAACTAGATATTCCGAAATTAGTATGATTACTAGGAGTTGAATTGGCCAGGGTGAGAAGGGACTGAGCAAGTATGCTGTAGAAGCTGACAGCATCAGCAGCTGTAGGAATGTATCACCAATATGATGGGCATAATGATAAGATGAGGACCATACTATGTAGCTTTGTGAAGGGTTAAAATAGAGAAAGAGGCTGTCAAGACTTTGTTGAGACTAGTAACATACTTTCAGTGTTGCCCTTGGGTACCATGGCATTTGGAAGTCTTAGAGAAAGCCTCTGTGACTTAGAAGTCCTCAAAGTATCCTGCAGCTGCAAGGAAATTTAAACCTAAGAAGTTCCTTGGTGAGAAAATGTAGTCCATAGATATTTGGTGTTTTGAGCTAAGGGTGGGTGACATTTAAATAATTAGGTGGTGGGACAGAGAAATAATTAGCTATCTCGGTAGTGGAAAGAGTGGCACTGATCTGATACAGCTTCAGGGTCAGGCTGATTATTTCTGTCAGGCTAGCAGGTGCAGGCAGTGTCCCAGGACATTTTGACAGACAGGCAGAGAAGAGTTTCTGCTGAAGGCAAGGAATAAATAGGGTAACTGTATACTTTCTTTTCCACAGTATTTTTGCAAAAGAAAAGAGGTGCTACCAATATGCAAATACAGGGATTGTACCAGATAATGTAGCAAGTAAAGTCATGCTGAATATAAACACAGAGGAAGTCCTCAGACCAGAGAGATCTTGTTGATTCACTCACACAGTTAACCGATGACCAAGTGATTATTCAAATGATTCCCTTAAGGGTGCTGTGGCACAAATGCACATGAGGTACTGGTTCTTGGAATCTATAATAAAGGCAGCCTGGTGAAATTGAATGCTTGGAGGGCAGCACAGGAAGCCTGGGCTCTTCCCAGCAGGTGCTCGTTCTTGTGTACACAGTATCTTGCACATCATTGCATTCCATTACTTCCACTGTTTGACCTGGAGTTATCAAAAGTCATGAATCAAAGAAAGTAGACCCTTAAGTCAGCCAAAGTGAACAGATGAACAGAGGGCAGGATTCTTTTATGACATGCAGTTTGTGAGAGAGATTCCTTTCCAAGAGTACACAGAGGATTAGCTGGTCTCTTAATATACTGCTGCTGTTTGTGCATGAGAGACAAGAGGTCCAAAATAGGCTGCATCATAGGGTGAAACACTGTGCTCCATAAAGGTGATGAATCAGGTAAATGAAAACAAGAAGAGAAAGCTTTGCCTGGTAGATTGGGGCTGAGATACAGATGCTCTGTGTGGTATCAAAGAATCAAGTGTCATTTCTGTAGAGAGAGTTCTCTGCTTGCAAGATGGCATCTTTCAGTCATGTCTTTTTTTTTTTTTTTTTTTTTTTTGGTGCTGGGGATCGAACTCGGGTCCTTATGCTTCAGTCATGTCTTAATGAAAAGTTGCCATTGTAGAAAGCAGCATGGACCATATGGCTAGAGATAGGCAGAAGAGGATGGTGATGTGGAAAAGTAATGATCAAGAAACAAATAGGGGGCTAGGGATTTAGCTCAGTGGTTAGAGTGCTTGCCTAGCAAGCACAAGGCCCTGAATTTGATCCTCAGCACAAAAAAGAAAGAAAGAAAGAAAGAAAGAAAGAAAGAAAGAAAGAAAGAAAGAAAGGAAGGAAGAAAGAGAGAGAGAGAGAGAAAGAAAGAAAGAAAGAAAGAAAGAAAGAAAGAAAGGAAGAAAGAGAGAGAGAGAGAGAGAGAAAGAAAGAAAGAAAGAAAGAAAGAAAGAAAGAAGAAAGAAAGAAAGAAAGAAAGAAAGAAAGAAAGAAAGAAAGAAAGAAAGAAAGAAAGAAAGAAAGAAATAGGGTAATGGATAAATCAGGAGACTTTGAGGACTTTATTTCCCCTGGAACTTAGTTGAGAATTCTTGCAACCACATAAAGAGTAAAGTGAGCAAGACATGTTTGTGAGAACTTTGTGAAAACTCATTTTTAAAAATGTATTTAAAAAAAATGTATCTAGAACCAGGTATGGTAGGTAGTACACACCTGTAATCCTGCAACTTTAAGAGAAAGAAGCAGGAGGGTCATGAGTTTGAGTCCTGCCTGGATCTCTAACTAACTGGCTGGCTGTGCATGTAGCTCAATGTGAATAGGCCCTGGGTTCAATTCCAGTACCAGAAAAAAAAAGCAAGTTGTATTAAAGTTCGAAGGGCACAGGATTTGATAGTGAAGCCCAGTAGCAACTTGTAAACACTGTACAGTAAACTTCTCTTTCCCATAAAAGATATCATTTCCTCAAACCATACAGAAAAATTACTGTGATATTTTACCACACCTTATTTTAATGTAGAGCTCTCATCAGGAGTTTATATGGCAGTTTCAAAATAGCTACTGACCATGTAAAGAGAAGAGAGAAAATTACGACCATTTTACTATTAAACAAGAGCTCTGCAGGAATCTTGTTACACCCATTATACTGCTACTGGCTCACTGCTTGAAGATAACAAGATCTTTGTAAGAATCTTATTACACCAGCTGATAAGGATAGCAACCTGTACAACCCAATGTGAGATAAGGACACACTTAAAAAGGAAGAATTTTAAATGAGTTTAGAGATAAGAACAGGAAATCACCACATAAGAGATTAAGGTCTTATAAATTTGGAGGCTACAAAGTACATTTTTAAAATAAACTGTATAGATGCCAAGAAATAATTGGAGACTCATTGTTTAAAGATATTACACTTCATTGTAGCACAGTTCTAATTATTTTTTTCTTTCCTTTTATATGTGATCTGAAATCTGTCTCCTACCTCTGGGAGAACAGAGGAAACCTGAGACATTTCTTGCATGACAGCCTTCCAACTTCAGTTTATGATACTCCTCTGCGTCTTCCATTCATTAGATTAAATATACCAACAAGTTAAATTTCTCATAGGATATATTTTTTTGTCACCTTATGTCACCTTATGTCTGGTTGTAGCTCTCTTGGTCTATGCAGTTATGATTGGCTAGGAGGAATCCTAGTCTGTACTTCAGAATGTTGGCTGATTTCATAAATTCCATTGTGGGGAAGGGGATGGATCTGTTCAAGATGTCCCAAAGGAATAAAAAACAAATAGAGATTGCTGGGGATTTAGCCCAGTGATTAGACTGCTTGCCTGGCAAGCACAAAGCCCTGAGTTTGATCCCTGGCACCCCCCCACATAGAGTTTAAAATTAGTGTGAGGCCAGACTATATATCTAGAGTACACAGTAATTCAATAGGATAAAATTTTAAATAGAACAGATTTTTCTGAAGTCTAGGTTAGGAAGCATTTAAGGTGTCTTGAAAGCTCTGCTACTTCTCAGATTTTTACCAGTGTTTAATGACTTTCTGCACTAGAAGTATACATACAATGTTTAATGTGCATGAGTATTACCTAATTATTTAATCACATAAGAATATTTATGTTGAACTTCATTTAACTAAAGAAAAAGACACTCTGATCAACAAGTTAAATTAACATGTTTAATTTTAAACACAAAGTAACCAAATACCAGGAATGATAGACCCGGGAATGACTTGCTTTAAGATCTGTTTTATGTTGTCACAACGTTGTGGCAATATTCAAAAGATTGCCCTTGCTCTTTAAATACATATTCCAGACAAAGTTATCTAATATTTTCTAAAGTGTAGGCATGTGTGCTGTTGACACACATGAAGAGGAAGTCTGTCTCACCTTTTCCAAAAGACATTTTTGAAAAATTGAGTATAAAATTTTGTTTTGTAAATTAAATTATTTTTTCATTTACCTGTACTAAATGATTTGGGAATGCTTGGTAGCATTCATGCTTCACTGAATTAGTAATGTGTACAACAAGCTTTTTATAAGACTTTGTGCTTCCATTTTCTAATTAACTACAGTATATACCAACCATTTAAAATCAGCAGAGCAATGGTATTTAAAGAAATTCCTTTTAACAGTAATTACATTTAGGCACCGTTATTTGTTTTTGAATTTCAGATAATTATATATTACATTTTCTTAAAAGAGGGTACATATGTATTTTACATATTGGAAGTTAAATTAGTAATCAGCTATGACTCTGAGGATTTAAATAAAAGAATCATTATATTTAGTGTGATAATGATAGCACTGAGATTTATTTTGCTGTTCAGGTTTTTAGTTTGGAGTGGCCCTTCCAAATTATCATCTGTAGTATTTACTAATAACTGTAGTCCTGAATTTAGAATTCATTGAGTATTTTAATGAGCACCTTCTATATATTAAAACATTACTTGGTATCATGCTATACCTAGTTCAGATGTGTTTCTACAGCTCAAAAGACTCATTACAAAAGAATTAGGTTTATAAGTTATAAACTGTATAATAGTTTGTGATGTAATATATATGCTTTTAAACAAAGGCATGAAGACTGAGGGTTACCTCAGTAGTAGAGTGCTTGCCTAGCGTGTGAAAGGCTGTGGGCCTGTAGTGCCGCAAAACAAAAAAAAAACCAAAAAACAAACCACCACCAACAACTACAACAACAACAAAACATGGAGATCCTTCATCTCTTAAATTTAAGGAACGATTTTTGCATATTTAAATGACTGTGATAAGTTCCATATTTTTCCACTTTCATAATGTTTACACTGACTTATGAAACAGTACATGTAAAGCAACTACCAAAAGAGACGGTCTGCTTCATTATTTTTCTCTGTACTTTCCATTGTTCTACATGTGTGTAGAATGAATGTGTTAATTTATAACCATAAAAAAGAAATCCCCAAAACTGAGGAATGTGGACAGGAAGGACTTGACATCACTCTTTCACAAGTGAACTGCCAGCTGCGGCCATCACTCAGGCAGGAAGCATCACTCAGGGAGGAATCCAGCAAGCGGGCCAAACGGAGACTCAAGTTTTCAAACAGGAAGCACCATGGAATCTGCTTCTGGCTGTCAGAGGTTGCTAGCGTAAAGCTGCAAAGCTCCTGGGGAAAGAGGATGCCTGTCTTTGTAGTCAGAAGGTCGTGTGTGTGTGTGTGTGTGTGTGTGTGTGTGTGTGTGTGTGTGTGTGTCTGTGGGACCAGACTGGTGTAGTACACTTAGTTTCATTGATAGTAGGACCAGAATGAACCAGCTAATTGTAGTCTGAACCATGACATTTAGTGCCTGATGTGATCTAGAACAAATCGATCAACCTTGCTGGGTGATGATTCTTTCATGAGCCTCTAACTCAAATGTTTTGGGCCCATTGGACTATGCCTACAAATCCAAGTAACATTTCCATTAAATTACAAAAATTACAGTGGAAATGACACTTGACTTGAACTTGACTTCCAGGAAGTCATGTTCCCAGGAGACATCTGAGGGACTTCCAGGTGCCCTCTTAGGTACTCTTGGACACATCCCATGTTCTCTGACTTAGCATACTGCTGCCCTGGCTTTTCTGTATGCCACTGGTGTCCCCTCTTCCTACCTCTCTTCTGTGAGGAGCACAGGCACAGGACATTTGTCTTCCTCTGCCGCACCAGTGAAAGCATGAGAATGGGCCTTGCTGTTAGTTCTCTTTAGGACAGCACAGTTTGGCTTGTACCATTTATCGACACTTTACTATAGATTCCTAGCAAGACAAGAGAAATAGACCACAGATCAGACAAAAACTGGGGGTGGTGCTGCAAGCCTATAATTCCAGCTACCCAGGAGGCTGAGGCAGGAGGATTGCAGGTTCAAGGTCACCCTGGGCAATTTATCAAGACCGTCTCAAAAAAAATTTTTTTTTAAAACCTTAAAAAAATAGTCAAGGAAGACACTATTCTTCTTTCCTTACTCCTTTCCTCCCCTCTCTCTTTTCTTTCTCTCCTGTGAGTAGTTACTGGGTACCTACTGTGTGGTAGGTACTGATAAAGAAAAACAGGTTTGATCTCTGCTCACAGATCCTACAGTTTAGTGGAAGAGACAGACATTAGCCAAATAATCATACAAATAGAAATCAGTGTAAGTTGATAAATGCTTTAAGGAGAAACTAGAGTGTACTGGATAAAGGGAAGCTTACTTAGTCTGGGAAGTTAGGACTAGAGGTCCTGAAGGAAAGGCAGCAGAGCCAAAAGCTGAAGGATTCATGGCCTTTCAGGGGCTCAGGGATAGACAGAGAAAGACAGACAATGCTGAAGGAAAAGCATTAAAAAGAATAAGCAACATCCACACAAAATGTGTGCATAAATGTTCAAAGCATTATTACTCACAAGAGCCAAAAAATGGAAACACTCAAATGTCTATCAACAGATAAAATGACCAATAAAATGTGCAGTAGGCATAGAATGAAATCATTCCAAATGGCAATAAAGTGACACACTGAAACATGCTGTAACGTGGACCCTGGCAAACACTGTGCTGTGTGAATGAAGTGAGACACAAAAGATCACGTTCACTCCATTTATATGAAATATCCAGACAGGCAAATTTGTAGAAACATAAAGTGATGGCTTAGGGCTGGAGATGAGGTGGGGAATTGACAGCTAATGGGTATGATTTTTGTTTAGGAGGGACAAAACTGTTCTAAAAATTAGATTCTGATGATGGTTGCACAAACTTGTAAGTATTTAAAAATATCGAATTTATGGCAAGTGAATTATATTGCAATAAAACTGAAAAAAGAAAGTAATTTTAAAAGGGATCCAAGAACTAGAGACATTGTAGAACTGGATCTCAATCTTAAATTTCTTCTCACTTCATATTTATTGTACTCCAAATAACTACAGCTAGTACAAGAGAACACAATATTTCAGAGTGATCTGGGAGGATTTATGGTTCTATTAATACATGTTAGAGTGGTAGAGTTTCGCCCACTGTTCACCTGAATTAGCAATATCAAGCAGCTGTTTCAGTTAATCATGAGAGCTGTAAGCAATTTTAAAAGTACTCAATTAGTATTTTGAAGAAATGATCATGTTGAAATCTCTTCTGTCACATTTTGTCTCTTCTTTTGTCACATTTTCCCTTTTAAAAGCAATCCTATATTTCTTGAAATCTTCCTTTTTTAAGGTGTTGGCTTAAAAATTTTCTTTCTACCTAGTTCTTACATTCTTATTAGAAACATGTGAATCATTATTTATTAAATACTACATAGGTTCAAAATAGCTTCAGAGAAAGGGAATATGAGGTTGAGCAGGTGGCAATGCTTCCGTTTTCACACACTGGGAAGGCCAGGCGTTCTTAGGAAAGTATTCCTGGTATCTGTATTAATCAGTTTCATAGTTCCTCAGCTGGTGTGTGTGTCCAATTTCATTTGGCCTGTGCCACTGATGCTGTTAGGTTTTCATAAAGGTTCATTTTATTTCCCTTTCCAGCTTCCGTCCTAGTGGTGTGTGCATGCCAAAGTGTAATTTAGGTTTAACCACTCTGTGTGTAGGCTAAATTGCCCTGTTTTATGTATGAGGAAGTTGAGACTCAGGATGATAAGAAATCTTGATTTGGTTGTGTCATTAGTCAATGAAAAGGCTTCAAATTGGAAGCCAAGTCTCTCGATTTGAGTTTTAGTGAAATTCCCTCTTCATTTCCCAGCCTTCGACTTTGAGCTTTTCAAATCTTACACTAAAGAAAAATCATTTTATATTCCCTTTTTCTTAGAACTGGCTTACAGAAGAGATATTTAGTGTAGTGTAAATGGAGGAAGGTAATCAAAGGTGAGCCCTTCCTTTGGGCCATTAGTTTTCTCAAGTAATAAATTTCCCATTTATTTCTCCTATTAAGTAGCAGAAACACATTTTAAACGAAAGGTGTATCAGATAGCACTAGGGCTCTGACTTACTGGATTTTAGAAGAATGTTAAGGTCATTGGAAATTCTTTCCCAGCTCTTTCTCACCTATAACACAAGTCCCCTAATCTCCCTGTTTGGCTTCTTTAAAATCCATTCTCTTTAGGGAAGATCTTTTAAAACGAAGTTACTTACTGTAATTTATTTTCATATGGCTTAATCCTGGCAGATAATTTCCTTTCTTTTTTTCCCCCTAGTTCTCTAGGGTTTGAACTACAGTATTTGTCCTCATCATTGTTCAACTGACAGCCTGGAGTAGTGCCTATAATATGTAGGAGCACAACAAAAATTTGTTGAATAAAGTGAACATATGAATGCACCATCTCCCTCAAACCTTAATCATGATGAGGATACGTTTAAACTGTCTTTCTCATCTGTCAGACATTTCCAGTTTGAGCAAGGCATACCCTTGAATGGCCTGTCCTTTCCAATTTAAAAGTAATCTACTAGCGTTTTCATCTCTCACTTTCTGATTTGGATAGTAAGACCAAGTAGAGACGTCTGGATGTGCACTAGAGCCTAGAGACGGCTTGAGCTCACTCTTGGGGTTCCGATAGGGCCTATGGCCTGATGCTCCCTGGAGATGCTGATGAGAAGGGGCGGAGCCATCCAAAAGGATGGGCCCTACGTGGGTCGCCTGATTAACCAGGGCTGCCGCTTTGGGAAGGACCCCGGGCTTCAGAGGAATGCGAAGGTAACCTCCTGGCAAAGAAGGAGCCCCACTGGCCGCAGGCGGTCAGCATAATAGCTCGAAGAAAAGGAGGAAGGGCTCGAAACTAAACCAAGGCAGGAAGCCGAGGTCCGGGTATTTTGCCAGGCGAAAGGGTTAACTGTTTCCGAGGCAACGGACCAGGAAGCGCGCAAGACGTTCGCGGCAGGTTCGTAGGTCAGCCTCGAGTTTGAAGCTCCCACGGCCCAGCAGGTTCTGACCAATAGAGAAGGTGCCTCGGGGTCATGTGACCTGCGGGCCCATGACGTTAGCGGTCTCGGAGCACGTGGGAAGGTTTTTTTCCGGTCCCTTCTTTTCCCTTCTAAAAGCCCACCTACTTTTGCGCGGGCTGGACCACGGAGTTGTTCTCGCGAGAGGCGCGCCTGCTCTCGCGAGAGTGAGTGGGAGGTGTGGGGAGCAGCGGCGCAGCGGGCTGGAGCTGCGGCGGAAGCCGAGGGGGTGGGCAGGGCGGGGGCGGGCCGCGGGGCTGGGAGGGGGGAGGGCCGGGGGCCGGTGCGGGAGGGGGCGTCGGCCGGCTCGCCGGTCTCGCGCCTCTGGTCGTTGCGGGCCGTGGCTCGTCAGTGACATGCCGGTGGGCTTCAGAGGCTGCGGCCGCCAGGTGAGCGGAGCGAGCGGCCGTCGGCGGTGGCGGGGGGATGTGGGGCCGGGATGGATGCCGCGGCCGGCCTCGGCGGCACCAGCCACCCCTCCTGAGCCGGTCCTGCTCGCCCGGTGGTGGGCGGAGGGCAGGAGGCTCTGGGCAGGGGAGGAAGCGCAAGGCCCTGGGCCCTGAGGAGAGAGGCGTCACGGGGTCTCGAGGTCTGCGGTGGGACTGCCGCCCCTCGGAATGACAGACGCGGCTTGCCCCCCCGCGGTAGTCTTCGGAGCCGGGCCCTGGATTCACGATGGTGGGTGTACTCGGTTGGTGGCCGTAGTGTGCGCAGGGAAGCATATGCAGGAAGAGGAGGACGTTGCACTTTGTCCCCAAACTGCATCCTTCACTGTCAGAACCTCTGAGCCCTGGAGCCCGGCGCTCCTCAAATCTTGTGACAGAAATCGAAGGTGTCAAGTGGCCCTTTGGAGTATTGATCTTTGCGTTTACTGTCACGTTCTTTCCTAGCTGTTAATGGCCTAAACGCGAACCAATTCCAAATAGATTGGGAGTACTTCTGTTATCCCAGGCATATAAACTGCTGTATGGAGAAAAGAAAAAAAGTGTAGCTGTAATTGAAGCATTAAAAAAAAAAAAAAAGAAAGAAATAGGAAAAATGACAATGACAGTAAAATCTAAACCACCACACTGGTATGACTTGCTACCAGTTATTTTCCTTTGCTTTCCCTTTCCTCTAAAACCTATTAATTGGGGACATTTTAACTTAAAATGAGAAATATGGCTGAGACACATAGCTTTAATGCATATTGGAGTAAATAATTTAAATTCTATCCGTAGCTTTGTAATTATTCAGTTGCTTTTTGGGAGGGATGCTGGGGATGAACTCGGGACCTTGCACTTGCTAGGCAAGTGCTTTACCGCTGAGCTAAGTCCCCAACCCCTTCAGTTGCTTTCTAAATGCTCAAATCTTCACTACCTTCTTCCTACCTTGAAAGAAATGTTACGTTGATTGATACTGGTTTTATCATGTGTGTAAAAAATACACAGACAATATAGTCAGAAAAAAATGGAATACTTGGTTATGCACAGATGATTTAATATCTCGTTTTTTATTTTAGAGTGACAGCCCAGTGTGTGATATTATTAGTGTCCCTTAAAATAGTGCAATGTAATAAGTCTTTTAAACATGTTAATGTTTTTCAAGTAGTAATACTCTTGGTTAGTCATACATTTTTATGTTGCTTTAGACAAAACTGTGACCCCAAGGGTTGACAGTGACTCTCACAATTAGTTGAAGCTGTAACAATGATTTATGAGATATCAAAGATTGTAAGAGAGTCAGGGAAGAAGTCGATTCCCAAGCTGATCTAGTGATTAGTGTGCATACCCACCGAACTGCACTATTTGATAAGATTAATAAAGACTTTGCAGTATACTCCTTGGACTGGTGATATTTCTCAGTTATAGAAGATACAGAGTAGCTCAAGACCCAGAACCACAGAAAGAAATTGTCTAGCTTGTCCAGCCACTGAACTTCTAGGCTAAGTCTAGAAGCTGAGGCAGTCCTCCTTGACCTTTAGGTGAAAAAAGACAGGCTAGTATTTAAAAAAAATTTTTTTTAAATTTCAGTAACTTACTGTCTGGAAAAGGAACTCGAACCAGTTCAGACAGTACAGTATAGGTCATTTCAAGGGAGTTTTCCAATTATAAATAGGTAGGGCAGTTATGTTCATATATGGAGAAGATGTGAAAAGCTTAGCAAATGTGTGTGTGTGTGTGTGTGTGTGTGTATGTGTGTGTATGAGCGAGCCAACGAGACTAAATGAGAAAAGTTCCCTCCCATTTCATTGTTCAAACTGATTTTCAGAGAGAGAAAAACAAAATTTGTGGCTGGTTCTTAATAAAACCCTTTTGGCAAGGGTTTTAAACTTCTAGGCCCTAAGGTATTGTCTTGCCTTTGAAAAGTAATTGAAATAACTTCGGGGCAATTAATTACTAATTACTTGAGTAAACTGATTCTTTTCTTTTTGTCGTATGGCCTGCATGTTAGTAGTAAAATCAACCACCTGTAGGGAATGAGGGGTGGAACAGGTTAGGAAAAGATCCAAATTTAGCTTGAGTTTGCATTAAGGACATATGAACTGGTAGTATGGGAAAGAAAAGGAAAATGCTTTATCAGTTTAAAAACAGGCTATTCGGATCCAAATATTTTCATTTTTATGCTCATTCTTACATATAAGTGTTCATTAAAAATGCTTCCTGTAGTAAAGGCATTTGAATTGTGTAGAGACTTGGACACAATAAAAGGAGAAAAATGAACATTGTTTGATTATCTGGGAATGTTTCATGAGGGGAAAAGATGGTGTAATGGCTTGAAACAGAGCATGTTTCTTGAGTGAAAAATGAGGCATAGAGTTTGGGTTTTGGAGTTAGACCTGTCAATTAAATATCGCTGAGTCTCATTTTTTCATCCTTGAAATGAGAGTTAAAAATACCTACCTAAAAAAAGTAGTTTGAGGCACACCGTAGCTGCTAACTCAGTGTTTCTTCTTTGACCTTCCTTGATGACTTGATAATTATTTGGCTGCCAGAAACAAAAAAAACCATTTGAATTAGCTTATTTAAAAAAGGCATTTGTGATAAGGTTGGAGCACTGCCTCAAAGTCCATTGTGTGGTTCCTGCTCAGTGCCTGGGAACCAGAAACTCTTTAGGCAGTTACTCTTCTAATGTGGTCTTAGTTCTCTGCTGTGTGCCTATTCCACTTCTTTCATATTGCCCTTCTCATGGTTTTTGCTTGCCTATCATTTTGGTTTGCCAGAGCGCCAGTACCTGCTTCACTTTGACTAGAGAATTTAAAGAGTGTTTCACGGTTTATAGGGCTGCACTTTTTTTTTTTTTTGATAACCAAAAATTTTGCCTTTTACTATATCACTTCTCACACGGAATATTATAGCATATACTATTCATAATTACCGTAATTCAGTGGTTACTACAAATTTCTGAGAAATACCATATAATATAAATTTTTTTCTGAAAATATAGTGAAAAAGCTATAACCATGTATATCAGCCTATGAAATATTTTAACATATTCTTTTTAAAAATTGACAAAAATTGAATATATCTGTGGTGTACGACACAGTGTTTTGATGTATGTATACGCTGTAGAATGACTAAAACAAGCTAATTGACATAGACGTTACTTCACATTTCAAACCGCCACAACAAGTTTTTTAAGAAAAAGTGTGTGAAGAGGGAGGAAGTGGTGGGTACCTTTGGTGTACTTTTAACATTTTGTAGACTGAGTTCTTCCTAACTGGTACTGCATTGAATTTGTTCTCTACTTGGTGAAATGATCTAAGTGAGTCTAGTAGTATCTTTTCAGGACAGATTCTCCTAGATGTTGAGTTAGGGCAAGTTACTTGAATGTTTCATGCCTTAGCTTCCCTATGTATGAGTATAGGAACAATAACATCTCTGTCGTGAGAATTATGAATTCACGTATGTAAAGCAGTTAACAGTGTCTATCTGGCCTGTGGCAGGCGCAGTACAAGGGGTAGAGCGTTAGTATTTATTGAGTTTGCCTGGTCCTGTGATTGGGCTCCTGGAGTGTTCAGAGTTGAGCAATTCTTCACTGTTTCTACCCTGAGGAAGGTAGAAGTTTAGTGCTGACCACTCATTTAACACTATTTCTTGACTTCGATGACACTAAGTTCGTCTAAATTCCAGCACCTGCTCTTCAGACTGCATTTATTTGTGGTTCCTTTTTTTTTTCCCCTGTCTTGGAATCCTTGATCTAGTTGTCCCCTTAGTTGTCTCTCTTAATATTCTGTTCTTTCCTAGTCCTGGGATCACATTCCAGGCTTCGTATGTATAGATGATTCTTAGAGTAATAATTCCAGCTCTTCTAGTTATTCTGTAATTGGCAAAGGCTGTCTACCTTCTCATTCTTCAGTTGTAAAACCTTAAAGTCTTTTGCGCTTTTTAAAATGCCTTATATATGCTATCAGTTAATAAATTGTGCATGGGCATATAGGGTGTATCTCCAAGCACTGGACTGTCTGTAAAGCACATCCATTCACACATTCCTGCTACTGGCTCCTTGGAGTAGAACTGTATATTTGCAAAAGCATCTTACATGGCTTTTTAGTAATACACTCTTACAGTCCTGGAATTACAGATGTCACTAAGAGTAATGTGTTCCTAAGTTAAAATTCTGAACTTTTTTTTGGTCAGAAATAGTCACATGTATGGGTTATGTATTAAGATTAAGAATTATTTACTTTGAAAGCACAATCTCAGTGTTTTAATTTTGTGTATGTTTGAGTTGTGTTTATTGTTATCCAGTGAGTTTTGAAATTAGTGGCCATTTACACTTAGTATTTGTCAACTAGGTCCATGCTGATACTTTAAATACCAGTGGCTGACTGGGCTCAAACATGGTTTAGAAATGAGTCCTACCCTGAAATGCAGTTGAAAGAATAACTTTTTCTATTGATGTTTGAGAAAACTAATGTCACAAAATAAATATCCTTCTATTAATTTTTCAAAAAGTCATTAGGTAGGTGGCCCCATTTCCTATTTAATGATGTTAGTCTTGCCATCAGGTACCCCTCTGAATTTCAAATTCTTGATGAAATTTCCCTTTATTCTACAGCTTTTTTAATGCAATAAATAATGGTGGTTTATTGTGGCTGAGGTGTTTTGAGTACAGAGATGAATAAGCAGTGGCCTTAGAATGTATGCTCTAAGAGCAGGGACTTTCCGTTATTGTGTCCAAATCACTGATTTTTAGATGGTTGTTGAATGTGTTTAATGTTGTTAATATTTACAGTCTAATGCAGGGCATAGACCTGTATATATTTAACTGTTATGTAAGTCACTATAGTCTCTAAGTGGTAAAATAAGGCAGTGACAGTTTTGTTCCCCAAAGGACATTTGGCGATGTTTGAAGAGTTTTGGTTCCCACAACTAAGTGGGGATTCTGGCATCTAGTGGGTCAAGACAAGGATGCTGGAAAATGGTTTACCTATTATGCATCGACACTGCCTACAACAAAGGGTGACATTTTGAGTCAGTAATGCTGAGCTCGAGAAACCCTGTGGAGGTAACGACAAAATGTTTATTGTGCATGAAGGAATGAGGTTGCTTTAAGAAAAAAGTAAGAGGCAGAAACTATACAGAAGCAAGTTAAGTGTCTGAATTGATAATGGAATATTTAAATCTTTTTGTTATAATTGATTATTGTTTTAAAGGTAAAACAGTAGTAACTGAGAGCTGTGGTGTTTTTAGATTTTTTTTTTGCAGTCGGCAGCAGGTCTGTTACTCAAGGGAGCCAATATTTGAGTTCCTGCCTTGTCAGGTACTGTTTTTACATGGTATTGCATTGCAGTTCTTACACTAATCCTGTGAAGGTCAGCTTTAGCTTCCTCCTCTGCAAAAAGGATAACATCACCTATTCCACTTTTTTTCCTTAGGATTATTTTCGTTTTTATGATGGTTGCTTTAACTTATCATACTCTTTCTTCAAGTGATAACAATTTCATGCGTAGTGTAGAAATCTTTTGACAGTGTTGTTTCACTTCCTACACACCACATCCTTTTTGCCATTTTGTTGTAAATTTACTTCTTTGTCTGTTGTAAACCCCTTTATATGTTGGTATTATTTTTAAAATAAAAAGAGACTAAGAAATGAGAAAGTAACTTTTATATTACCGTTGTATTTACCATTTCGAGTATCCTTTATGCCTTCAGAAGAACTAGATTTCCATCTGGTATTGTTTTTCTTTGAAGAATTTCTTTTCACAGTTATTCTAATAATGATCAGCTGGTGATGAATACTCACACCTCTTATTATTCTGAAAAAATTAATTTTGCCTTAATTGTTGAAAGTTTTTTTTAAATCAAGAACATGTATTGGTACATTTTACATACAGTGGTCACATTCATCACATTTATTTTGTACCTGTACATGATGCATCTTGGTTCTCCCCCCTCTTCCCCACCCCTCCCCTCTGTTCCCTCCCTCCCTATTTACAGCAGGTTTATTCATAATTTTCCATATTTTCCCTTTCCCTTTTCTTTCCTTTGTTGCCTTTCTGCTTTTTCCCCTTCTCTCTTTCTAGTACTCCTCTCCTTTGTATATTATCTTCTGTTGAAAGTTATTTTTATTAGGGAATAGATATCTAGGTTGACAGTTCCACCCCCTTCACCCCCCACCTTTTTGTTGCTTTAAAGACACAGCTCCCTTGTCTTGCTTTCTGGCTCACTTAGATAGGAAGTCTGTTATCCTTCTTTGTTTTGTATATGTAATCTTACTTTTTTCTTTCTGATTGCTTTTAAGGTTTTCTCTTTATCACTCCTTTCCAGCAGTTTGGTTATGATGAGAGGAAGGTTTTTTAATGGTTTTTCTTTTTTAGTGTTATAGAGCTTTCTTGGGTACATGATATTTTTAAAATCAAATTTGGTAAATGCTTTACTATTTTGTCTTAATTGTTTTCTCTGTTTTCTCCTTCCTACTTCTTGGGTCTCCAATTACCCACCTCCTTTTTTTTAAAAACAATGGTTGATAAGTCACTGATGTTCTTAGTTTAAGATTTTTCTATCTGAAAATAATTTTTTTCTTTCTGTTTTATTTTATATAGTTTCTAGTATGCTGTCCATAAGTTCACTTAATTTTATTCTCTTGTGTTTAATCTGCTATTAACTGCATCTATTATATCTTTCATTTTAGAAATATTTTGCTTTCATCTCTATAAGTGCAGTTTTTGTTTCTTTTTTATTTTGTTTACCTCCTTGTGGGTATCATGTTTTCTTCTCCTTTCTTGCATATGGAACACATTAATACATAGTTTTACAGTCCTTTCCTATTTATGTCCTCTCCTATCATTTCTGATTGTGTGTTTGTTGACTTTTTCTGCCTACTTTGGGGTTGTATTTTTCTCCTCCTTTCATACCTCCTAGTTTTGCGTTGTATGCCAGCCGTCGAGTCTTATGCTGTTGCCTGGGCTTGACTTGTAATTCTCAAGAGTGTTGAATTTAGTTCAGGTACACAATTAGATTATTTGAAGTCTTTGGGTTGTTTTGAGGGTTTAGGCTTTGTTAGTGTGGCATAGTTTGGTCTTTAAGATGACTTTTCAGCAAGTTTGAATGTCTACTATTTTAAAATACAGGTAGGTAAAAAATGTATTTGTCTGCAAGGAGCTCACAAGAGGAATGTGCAAACAATTGCACCAAAGGGTTAAAGGGCAACTACTTGCGGGGAGTGAAAGAAGCAGTTATTAAGCAAGAAGGGTGAAAGGAGGGATGAGTCAAGCCTCCTTGAGAGAGGGCCTAGAGTTTAAGCATGAGGGTAAGTAGCAGTTTAGGAGATAGAAGTGAAAGGGTGGATTTGAGGGACGCGTAGACCACTACAGATCAGGACTCAGTAATTTACCAGTTGTGATTGTAGGGATTGAGGGAAAGGCCAGTTTTCAGTGTGGCTTTCTCTCTGGAGTTGGTTTATTGGCCCTCATTGAGATAGCAACTATAGGGGGAGATTGTTTAGGTAGAAAGTTTCATTCCTATTTGAACATAGCAATTTTGAAGTGCCTGTGATTGTCTTGGTCTCTTTTTGGTTGTCATAGCAAAATATAGTACCTGAGTCTAGGTCAGTGGTGATGAACCTATGGCACGAGTGTTATTGTGTTTTTAAGAAAAAAGATATGGCATGCACCTGTAATCCCAGCACTTGGGAGGCTGAGGCAGGAGGATTGCAATGGAGTCACAGAATGGTTCTTGCATCATGCTGTTCCTTTTGTGGTACCCCTTCAGTTTCAGTAACCAAACTTTTATTGTTACACAAGAGTACTAGGACTTGACCTTAGTTTAGAACAGAGTAACATCATAATTTTTTTGTCTATTAAAAGCTAGGAACCACTAGAGGAGGAGGGTGCCTATGAAGTGTACTCACACACCTTAGTTTTACCCCTCTAGAGAAAGAATATAAAATTAGAACTTCACTAACATTTAGTTTTTGAAATTCTGAAGGGGAGCTAGATTGAACTGTTTGCATATAAATCTCTACATAGTGTAAATTTGTATTACCAAATGTTGTAGAAACCTAAAGTAGGTAATCCTGGATAAGACCAGCTTGATTTACTGAGGATACTGGAAACTAAACATTTCTTAAATCTTTATTTATTCAGATTATTTGGTTATTTAGAATTCAGTCCCCCATGGCTATTCTTTTACTATATAAAACTTTTCTTCAAGAAATCTTTGAGCCCAGGAGGACTATTACTGTCTTGTTTCCCTATCTCCTAACATGTAGCATGAGTGAGTTGTAAGTGAATGGATAATGTCCTGCAGTGAAATGTAGACACATGGTTAATGTCGTGGGCTGATTTCTCAAAAGTTTTAATTAAAGTATTGCTAAAAAGTTAAAATTTAGTTTTAGAATTTTTCCTGAAGAGGGTATGTGTGTATGTGTATGTAAGTACTATTAAACTTGGATATGATCTATAGTCATTGGTGTGCTCTTAAATTTCTATATAAGGAATTCATTTTTGTTCATATAATTTTATATGTAAAAATTTCATATTATCATTTGTGTGTTATCACAGCCTTCTGTTCAACAAGTGTCTGTGGCATTTATTGTTGCCGTAGAGACTTTGGAATGACTTTGGAGGCAGGAAAGCTGGAATTCTCTTTCGTTATTGTTTATTTATGATTTTAAAAGCTTTGCAAATAATTTGTATTGAGGCTTTGCACTTAACAAGGGCATGAAGGATGCATAGAAAATGGTGAACCAATTTATAATTTTGAACCTAAAAATAAGATTATTGTAATTCTTTTATATCATTAAGGTACCAATATTTAACTATTTTTCAAAAGTATGTTGGATTACTAAGTAATTTTTAGGGATCAGTTTTCTTCACTTTTCTTTAAATGACTGAGTTTAAAGAAGCTGTTTAACAAAATACACACCTGAAATACTAAGCTTAATAAATTAAATTTTTCCTTTTAATATGTTTTCTTTAGGTGTTTTGTGGATCTGCTCTTCAGTGATTGCGTACAATACTAATATAGCTATGGCGACTTTCCAGCCCTTCAGAAATAGTCACGTGAAACCTAGAGCATCTATCCGAAAAGTAAGTTCCTTTTCATGAAAGTTTTGATGTAATTGTTGATGATTTTGTTTAAATTCCTATTGCTAAGATACGTATTTCGTTTTAAATGAATCTTTTTTATATGCCTTGAGCTTTACCCTAAAAGTTTTAAGAAATACTATCATTTATTCATTTAGCAAATACAAATTTGAGTGCTAATTAAGCCCTATACTAGATGTTGGTTAATTAGTAAGAAAATGAAATATAGTTATTAATCGTTTCTTTTTTCTAGTCTGAGGAAGAATCCCCTCTTAAAACAAGTTAGAGCTGGGCATGCTGGTGCATGCCTGTAATTCCAGCACTCTGGGAGGCTGAGGCAGGAGGATCCCAAGTTGGAGTGCAGCCTGGACAATTTAGCAACTTCGTGAGACCCTGTCTCTGGATACGTAGCTCAGTATGACGGCCCTGTGTTCAATTCCCCAGTACCACAAACAAAATAAAACAAAACCTCAGAACAATTTGGTTAATCTTCTGTTTCTTGACATTTTTGTTTTTGCTAACACTTTGAAGCATTACTTAAAGAAGAGAGGAATAGAGACTGGAGGATGGTTAGCAGTCTTTATTCGTCCTTTTTCTGGCCTTCATCTTCTTGGGCCAGACATTGTTGACCAGTCCTTACCTGTCAAGGCAGTCTTTGACTCTCATTATAGTGTTTTTCTTGCTTTCCTTCTCCTATGATAGCTGCCTTCTCTAGTATGATAGTATTCATAAGGGAGAAGATAATTCATGTAAAATGGATGAGGAAAATGCCAGTGCCTTTTAGTTACTAATTTTCAGATTGATTTGGAATTACAGTCACTTCTAATGATGGCAAGTGAGTTTATTTTCCTTTATTGATTTCTTTGTATTGCTTTGGACTCATGGATTTTGACTTTTCTGGTACTAGGGCTTCATGCATATTAGGTAAGCTTTTTACTACCGAGTTTCATCCCTGGCTCTTTTTTAAATTTTATTTTGAACCAGGGTCTCGCTAAGTTGCCAGGCTAGCCTTTAACTTGCAATCTTCTTGGTTTAGCCTCCCTCCCAAACAGCTAGTATTTCAGATGTGTGCCATCTGTGTTTTTATAATTCTGTATTTTATAATTATTTATTTATAGTGATTGATTCATACATCCATTTGTTTATTTATTTATTTGAAATTGCTCAAATTGTCCCCAAATTGTTATTAGTATATAATTCCCCACTGTTTTCTTGATTTCAGGTTTTAACCCTTTGGTACAGAATGACACAGTTTGACTTTCCTCAGACCTGAAATTGGCTATTTTTTCAAAGAAGTCTGAGAAATATTTAGAAACCTAGATCTGGGTATGAGTAATGCCCTCTGCTATACAGTGTCATGAGTTTAAATTGACAGCTCAAGTTCAGATTTCACATTTTATATATTTTCTGTTTTGATTATGTGTCCACAAATTAGTATGAAAACCTCCATTCACTAATGAAAACAAATTATTTAAGGATTGACATTTTCAGGTCCATAGAATAGTTGGGGTAACACTCCAAGAGTACGATGAGTATCTCATATATTCTTTACTTAGGTTCACCCTTTGTTAACATTTTGCCATGTCCATTTTTGTACCACTATCTGCATGTACATACACATTTCCCTTTTGCAGTTATATGAGAGTAGCCCTGCAGACATTATTCAATCAGCACCATTACTTCTCCTGAGAAGAGAATTAATTCAGTAACATCATCTAATATGCTGTCCATACATAGATTCTCCGGATTGTCTCAAATGTCCTTGTAATTTTTTCCTTGATTCTCATCTAGAATCCAGTGAAGATCCATACACTGCATTTAGTATGTTGTCTCTTTGAACTCATTCATTCTAGACCGTAATGGTTTAGATTCTTTTCTCATGACAGCAAATCTTTGGAAGAGTCTAGGCTCTTTGTCCTGTAGAACATTCCCATATTCTGTGTTCATCTGGTTTTCCATGTAATCAGGTTCAGCAGGAACACCTCAGAGATGATTTGACCATTCATTTCAGAATGCTGTCAGATCAAGAGGTGCATATTGTTGATGTCAGGCCTTACCACGTGGCCAAGATTATAACCATCAGATGATCCCAATATAAATGCACCATAGTACCTTTGTGATGATCAGGTTAATACACCTATTGGATGGTAGTATGAGTATCCTGTTCCCCAATAGCTTTTTGTTTTGTTTTTTAGTGCTGAGGATCGAACTGAGGGCCTTGTGCTTACTAGGCAAGTACTCTACCACTTGAGCTAAATCTCCAACCCCCCCAATAGCTTTTAAAACAGTAGATTTAGGGTACACTGATGATTCTTTCCTGAATCAGTGGCTACAGTGTTAAGTTACAAATGAGATTTCCTAATTTAGTCATTCTGTCGGTACTTGTCCACTAGTGTTCACAGGGAAAGAAGAGTACCCCATGATTACACTGAGCAGTTATAATCCATTTCTATTTTTATTCTTTTTGATGTCCCAGTGTCTCAAAATTGACCAGGAGGAATTACGGTAAGTTGGCTTCTGTGTTCTTTTGAAATGACCCAATTAGTCTTTAAGCACTTACTTGCATTCTGGTGAGGTGGATGTTCTAGGTTCGCTCCGTATTTTCTCTGCCCCAGGTCTGGAACCAGCCATTTTTCCAAAGAGCTTTGGTTTGTTTTTATTGGTGACTGGTATTTAGAAATCAGACTCTGGGTACTGAGTATGCTCATTGCTACTGAGGGTCATTGCTTCCAAGACTACAATGGAAAAACGTGGTACATATATTTAGAGGATTTTATTATGGGTTCATATTGATAGGTCAAATTCAAATTTAGTGTTACATTTTTTTCTTGAATTCTTTGATTTCTTATTTATATCTCTTTTAAAGTGAAGATTTATACTAATTTAATAAAATTAAAAGCTCTTTATTGACTTCATGTAGTATTTGAGATTCTGAAATCTTGGGAAATAAGTGAGTGAAATATACTTTGACCTCCACAATTTGGTTTACTGGCTAGGAGAGACAAATGTATACGAGAATAGTAATTATAATATGATTTAGATTAAATGATCTTAATGTGTAAGCAGTGTGGCTGGAACTTTGGGAGGATTTTGTTATGTCTAAGGGATGGGAAAAAGCTTCAGGTCTTGGGATGGGTAAGCTTTGTCCAAGGGAAGGCTGGAATAAGGATATCTGATAGAAGAGCACATTATCAAATCAAAGAGGGAAGGAAGGTAGAAGGAAGTTAATATTTTCTTTATGTCCAGGTATAATATTCATTTTCTTTATGTAAATTCTTCCTCCCTCTTGTCCTTTACCCTTGTGACAACACCCTTCCCCAAATCTGGAATCTCTTCCTTATTTGTATCATACAGTTGTCTATAGACCACCCCCTCAAAAAAAACTCCCTTATTTTGAGTTACTGTCTCTTTTTCTTCTGCCTCTAACTTTGTTGAGTAAATAAGGACTGTTGTTGGTGTCACTCACTGTAGCTTCCACATTGTCTCACTCATTATATAAATTGTTCCTTCTCTTCTGTCAGTGACTTGGAAATCAGATATTCAATCTGTTAGTTTTAGTTTCAAGTGAGAGTATGCAAACCTGTGTCTTATTGAGGGTCCTTTGTGCTCTTCCAGTGAGCTAAATGTCTACCCTCTGCTATATTCATTTGTTCTGGGCACAAGGAACTCTTATTTAGCCTTTCTACCTGAGTGGAACTTTTCTTCTTGGCTGAATTGAGTTCTCCAAACCATGTCAAAAGGAGTTGAATGAATATTAACTGGAGAATGGGTGACTTTCCATCCAAAACTAAAATATCTGCAGGATCTCTTACCTTGTCTTAGAATTAAATAAATTAAGAATGTCTTTTTTTTCTCCCCAGAGCTTCAGCGAAGATGTGTTCCAGTCTGTAAAGTCTTTATTACAGAGTGAGAAGGAGCTATGCAGTATATCAGGCGCGGACTGTTTAAAGCAGGATGAACATACCAATTTAACTGAGGTTTGACATATTACTTTCTAAATCCTTTCCTAATACAGCATGGTGTATTTTAATGTATCTTTGTAGGATACATGTTTTAAATACTGTCTAACATAATTGTCCTAAGGTATTACAATGAGCACATTAAAGTACATAGATGTTATTGATTGCTTATTGAACATACAGCACTCCTTAGTATTCCACTCTAAAACATAAAAAAAAGTGTATTTCTATATTCATTTTTTGTGTTGTTAGTTTTCATGACTGTTTCAGTGCTTTGATTTAAAATGAAAAAGTAGCGATAAATTTATTTTTGAAATTAAGGTGTTTCTTCTGTTACTTGAGGATAAGACATACAACTTAGGTACTTCTCTGCTATATGTAGTGTTTCCAGTCTTTGAATTTACTACTATGAAAAAGAGTAATATTTTCAAGAATGATTTATCGGTAGTCATATATAAAGATATGTAGTCAATATATCGATAGTCTGTCGTCACATTCATATAACCAAATAAGATACGTCGTATTAGGTCTTTGCAGTTTAAAACTAAAGCATGTATTAAGTGAAATTTTTTTTTGAAATGAGGGTTCTAATAAAAACTTTGATTATTCTTATTCTGGGGAATGATTTTCTTTCACATTCCTTGAAAAATTCTCCACTTGACTTTGTGTCACAGGAAGATGAACATGCCTTTTGGGCCTGTAGTGTTTTGCCCCCTGCACCCCTTCGCTTTGCATCAGCTCAGTTTCTGTGGCTCCTGACTTACATTTTTTTTTTTTTTTGATGTCCCTGTTTATTTTAGTAAACTCGAGTCACTCTTAATCTAATCAGTTGTTGGCAAGTGTTACAAGTCTCCTTTGTTCTGTTCTAAATAGTTTTGCAGCCTATGTCTCTCCAGCTGCTTACTTGTCTATCTAAGCTCCCATTCACTGATGAGGTCTTTCCTGGTCAGTAGGCAATAGAATACTCCCCTGGTGTCTTTGGCACCCCATGTCAGCTTATTTTCTCTTTTGTGTTCAGTAAAGGAAACTTGAAAGATTTGAAGGAATTTCTGTTCCACTTTAGGATATGCTTATTTCAAAGTATCTGTTTGATGAAAGGAAAGAAATTTGTCACTTGAATATCTGTTTCTTATTGAGTGCTTATATGTATCAGAGTGAGTTATATTGCCCAAAGTTTTGTAGATGAGGAAGTAGGCTCCTAGAAGTTAACCTTTTACCTCGATGCCTGGAAGTTACTTCTCTGAGTTAATAACCATAATTAATCAGAATAAAGATCCCAGGATAATGTACATCTCTGGCTTGTTTCTCAATCAGAAAGAGATCCAAGTTTATTCGGTGTTGATTTATATTTTAATTCTGCTGTTTCCTTCCTCATTCTTGACAACTGATTATATTGCTGTCATTTAACTGTTGTGTTTTCAGCCATAGTACTTGCTTAATAGTTTACTATGCTGTCTTCAAGTGGAAAAAATTCTTACTAAGGTGATAAAGATACAAACTATAAATTTTTAAAATAATACCATTTTCAGGCTATAAAAGTAGTACATATTCTTTGTAGAAAAATGAGAACTACCAAAAGTATAAAAATGAAAGTCTCATTGATCTTGTGAATTAGGAAATAAAAGCACAGACAAAAAAAGTAGGAAGAAATAAAATCACATATACAGTGGTGCCTTGGTACTTGTTGTTAATTGGTTCCAGGAGGTATGGCAAGGACCAAAAATGATGAGTACAATACAGATTATTTTGCTGGAAAGGGTAGCAAGTCACAAGGCAGTCGACACCAAGTTCTAAGCTTGCATGTCTAGTACCAAACAAATGGTGAATATCAGGACAAAATTGTGTCGAGTACTAAAGCAGTTGAGTTTCAGGATGTGACTGTAATGCCATCATTTAGAGTTAATCACTGCTAATAGTTTGTAGTATTGCCTTCTAGTATTATTTTTTATGCAGAAGTTTTAAAAAATAAGGTTGAAATTGTGTGCATACATATTTTTTTGGTAACTTGTCCTTTTTAGTTAATAATGTAACATTTCCTTGTGCTGTTAGGTATTCCTTAGAAATTTAATTTCTATGAACCTTTGTGAGTAAACTCTGTATGAGGCTGTTAAAAGAAAGAAATGGTAGTATAATAGATAGTGAGAAAGTAGGTTTGGGGGTCTACCCAGAGAAGGCCTCTGCTAGGAGGTGGCGTTTGAGTTGACTTGAAAAATGAGGAAGGGCATGTAAACATCCAAGGGACAGAGATCCAGATTGAGGGGCTCAACTTTGAGATCCTTGGGCAAAAATGTACAGGGTATGTTCTAGAGCCAGAAAGGGCAAATGTGTTTGAATAAAAATGTGGGAAGATTGAAGGCATCAGCTAACCCTCAGTTAAGAATTTCACCGGGAAAGAATGGAGGTGTTTGTTCAGGGTGGTGGCATGACAGTGGGATCAGCTGGGAGAAGACTGTAGCATGGCAAAGGAGAAGGGGATACAGGAGAAATGGAGAGAAGTAGATGTATTTGAAATATATTTTATAGTTAGAATTGATTAAACTTGCTAGTGAGGAAGATGTGCATGAGGTCCAAAACTGTGACACAGAGCCAAATCTTTGTGAAAAACTTTTCATCTTTGAAAATATTGTCCTGTCCAAGGCAGTCAGCATTTTAATGCCTGCCTGTGCTTTTTATCCCTATTTCTCAGCTCTGTCAACAATCTGAAACAAAACTTAAAAACTCAAGTTAATGGAGTTTTATTCCTTTATTATTCAGGTCACATTTCTGGGCTTTAATGAAGAAACAGATGCTGCTCATATACAGGTATAATCAATTTGTCAAAAGGACTGCAAGAGATTATTTGGAACAGATTTTGAGGCTATGAAAAATTTACCTTAATGACCCAAATTTACATTACATTTTTCCATTATCTTTTCTTTTTAAAGTTCAAAGGTGACATTTTGAAGTCAACTCCTGACTTCACAAAAGGTGGTTTGAACATCTTCACTTTTAGCGTTTCTACTGAAAATCTTTATTACAGAAAGAATTATTAAGTTTGACAACCAGTCATTTATCTGAGAAAGATGCAAACCAGAGGGTTTTTTTACATTCTATGCATCATATAGAATGTGACACTTTTTTCTTTATTTTGATGGTTTTCATAATTTGACTTCAGTAGTAAAAATTCTTAGGTTTTAGTTGGGGTAGAGTTAAATATCAAAGATAAAATTTGTAAAAAGTCACAATTAACCAGTGTAAAAAATTTTAGCCTGTTTGATTCAAGCATTTGTAGAAAGACTGTATTTGCGATTAGAATCAACAAAGCAAGGCTTCGTAGCTACATCAAGTATGGTTGACAGTCCTGCAGACATACTACTCATTTCCTCCTGCTGCTGCTTGAAAATTTGCTACATGTTTCTTTTTGTGATGGTAAAGCATCTCCTAATAGAGGGAGACAAAACATTGTCCTATTCTTCCTGAATACTACATATCAGGTGATTATGGATGAAAACACTATTATATGTCTTGAGTGCCTTAGCTGGAAGAGTTTGGACAGAAGGAATGAAGAGAACATATGCCTGAGAATGTATAGTTGCGAAGAGAAGTGTTCAAAGTATTTCTCTGATACTTTTTTTTACCCTTACTCATATTTTAAAGGGCTCTCGAAGGGTCAAGGACTTCAATAATTCTTTACCTGGATAAAATATTTATATAAAAGGAGCAAACACTAAAAAACAAAAGCTAACTTCGTTTCCTTTAACCTTCATAAAATTTTCAGTTGAAGACAATAACAATACATTTCAAAGGAAAGGCAGAAAAATGGGCCTGTATTTTGTGAAGTTAAAATTTAAGCTCGGAGGAAGTACATTCAGTAGCCAAGAATGAAGGCTGTGTGCAAAATTCCAGAATTAAACCTGAGGACCATAAGTTGATATTTGCTAAAAAAGATTGAATGCCTAATTGTCATGGATATGCGAGGTTGCATGTTAAAATGTATTATATAGCTAGACAGCAATGCATGTGTGAGTCTGTAAGAATAGCAATATTAAATAATTTTTAGTATTTTTAATTTTTGAATTAAAAAGATTATCCATGGATAATAGACTGCATGTGTGTACTATTATGAGTCAGTTTATTAAACAGCAGACCTTAAAGATTTTGGGATGAGGACCACATTGTAAGAACCTTAACAAAAGTGTAATTTGTGGGGGGCAGTGCTGGGAATCGAACTCAGGGCTTTGCAGTTGCTAGGCAAGTGCTCCACCACTTGAGCTAAATCCTCAGCCCCACAAAAGTGTAATTTTATAGTGTTATTTATTGTTATTATTTTAAATTAGGATTTAGCGGCAGTGTCTTTGGAACTTCCAGATCTTCTGAATTCACTCCACTTCTGCAGTCTAAATGAAAATGAAATTATTTGTATGAAGGATATAAATAGATCATCAGATATCAACAATGATCCTCTAAATCAGGTAATAGTAAGGTTTTCAGGGCAAATTTTACTACATTTAATCAAGAGTATTAGACTTTTAAATGCTTGGATGATTGTTTTTTCTTGTAATGCTATCTTAAGTAAATAGGACTGTTAAGAAATCTAACTCATGCAGTGTTGACATCCATGATGCTTAGAATTTTGGTCATAGCTTACATACTCAATTTTTCCTCTGAGAAGTTTCATTAGTATGCCAAGTGCATACTAATTTTTTAATGAAAATTTATTATTTTTAGATTTCTTTAATTTCTACCTTTATGTAAGCCATAGAGGCTTTGCTGCTTTATGGTCAATTCCAAATTTACCTAAATACTGTGTTACATGTTGTAGAGCATTCACTTCAGCTCATTTTCTGGTTAATAGTTTCCCAGGTATAGTGGACATAAGATGTGTTTTTAGTTTATAAATAAAAATGTTACCAACTCAGATAGGTGGTTAATTTCATAGTCTTCAGCCTCTAGCTTATTACTATGAGTGATTTGTTGATAACACATCAAGTAAAAATGCCATGCTTTTTTTGTTTTTTTAAATCATGGTGCTAAGGATCAAACCCAGGGCCTTGTACATGATAGGCAAGTGCTGTGTTTTAGGAGGTAAAGCATTTACAAATTAAACTTGTAGGCTTTAAATTTGTATTACTTAGTGTAAAATACTTCTGTGTTCTTTACAAGGTCTGATGATCAAAAATAGAACTACTTGCCTCATTTCTATACATTTTTTATTCATATTTACTTTGCTTTCTTTACTAGGATGGAAGGGTGGCTAGCTATTATATTTGGTTTTGCCTTTTTAAATAAATCATTTGCCAATATTGATGTTTTTAAAGATAACATTTGGGGGAATATCTGATGACTTGTATTCTTAATCAAACCTGTGAATATTATTATAAATTTTACTACAAGATAAATTTAAGTCAGAAGGAGACAGTTCTCTTATTGTGGGATAAAATGTAAAGTAGAAGCTGGTTTCTGTTCTCGAGCCCTTTACAAGCGCAGTTAGTGGGATAGGTGAATGATTAAATAAGGCAAATCATGACGATGTACAGTTATACAGGAAAACGTAATTGCTGAAGGAAATGGATAGATAGTAGGTTCCAAACATGTAAGAAGATAGATTAGGTAGAATTTGAAGAGATAAGTAGAAGGAAAATGGGAGAAAAAGAGAGTGGGAAGTGAGAAATGTAAAGAAGGAAGAAAAAAACATTGCAAAATCATGGGACCTTTCAAGATGTATAAATTTTTTGTTTTTTATTTTTTTCTGAGATCATTTTATTTCAAGGCCTCTTCCAGATAATATGTTTCATATTTAAAATTAAAATTGTTTTTATCATGTTTCTTCTTTCCCAAGAGTCATCATTCTGGAATGCTTTGTGTCATGAGAGTGTCACCTACATTACCAAGACTCAGAATTGATTTTGTCTTTAGTCTCCTAAGTAAATATGCTACTGGTATAAGATACACCCTGGACACATGCTTGCATCAGAACCGCCAACTTGAGACCACTCACGAAGATGATGATGATACTAACCAGTCTGTGTCTTCCATAGAGGATGATTTTGTCACTGCTTTTGAGCAGTTAGAGGAAGAAGAGCCTTCAAAGCTATATAATGATGGTTTGTTTTTATTTTTGTACTAGACTTTTCCCCAGAAATCTCATATTTCTGCAAAGTTGGAAGTTCACTCCTGAAAGTTTTAAAGCAGACTTATTTCATTGAAACTGTATCCAGTTTAAACATTTTAACCTTTTTTTAATGCTTGTAGAGGAGTTTCCCTGTGATTTTTAACTTCATTATTACTTGGTTTTTAGTTTTGTTAAAACTGCTTCTGTTATTTAGGTAGTACTTTCAAGCTCTCTTTACTCTATCACTTGATGTTTAGAACTGTCTAGGTACAAATTTCAGAAGAGTTAGCTGCCAGAGTCACCATAGTAGTGTTTCTAACATGCACGACAACAAGCTAAGCATTCCATACACTAGATGTCCTTAGACATTGGGTAAAATATTATTTTAGTAAAAGATGTATTTGTTTTTAAGTGTTACTTGGGACAAATCTTTCTCTTAAACAACATGGTATAGAAGATGAATTACAAATAAAGATGTAATATTTAATGTCAATTTATTCTGTTCTGGAATAATTTAACCGTTTTATTCTTTTCTTTTAGGAATAAACATTACAACACTACGGAGCCAGTGTGATAGGGCTTCTCAGACTATTCGTGGTCACCATTTGGAAACCTGTGATTTAAAGATTCTAGTCAGCTCTGGACAGCAGAAGTCATTGGCTAAGCCCTCATCTCCCTTAATAAATGTTCTGGGACATAAAGAACCACATTCTGTGAAAAATTCAGTCACAACTCCCGTTTCAGAGCCTTGGATCCAAAGGAGTTTCTATAGGTCATCTAATGCTTCAGATAAAGGCAGTGATGCACAGAAAACCTTTTTTTCTTCATCTCCTACCTACTCTTCGGAATCTGAATGTTCAAGTCCAAGTCCTGTTATTTTCTTGGATGAAGAAGGATATCAGAAAAGTTTAAAAGCAAAACTTGAGCTGCCTAAAATTCCTGTGATGAAAGATGATGTAGAGGATTCAGACTCAGAAGTAAGTGAATTTTTTGATAGTTTTGATCAGTTTGATGAACTAGAACAAACTTCAGAGACATCCTGCCTATTTATAAATGATCCTGTTGAAGGGAAGTCATCACCAAAAAAAGGGCACAAACATGAAAAATCTTGTATGAATCCTCAAAAATTCAAGTTTGATCGCCCAGCTCTTCCAGCTAATGTTAAAAAGCCAACTCCTCGTAAGCCAGAATCTCCATACAGCAACCTGTGTGATGCTCCAGATTCTCCTTGTCCAGTAAAGGCGTCAGGGGATGACAGTGGTTTGTTTAGCCCTATTCGATCCTCTGCTTTTAGTCCTCTTGGAAGCTGTACTCCTGCTGAATGCTTTTGCCAGACAGACTTAGGTGGAAATCAGACTCATGCTCCTGTTTATTACACCTATGAAGATTATGCAAATAGCATTTCATGTGAAGTACTAGAGTCAGTTCTTCATAATCAACAAACTAATGAAATGTCAAATATTAATAGTATTAAAAGAGGAGAAACTAAAACTGTAGCTTTTAAGCATGGAAACCTTGATCAAAAAAGTAAATCTAAAAATAAATCTTTAATGATTAAAGATAGCATTCAGAAATTTGCCACAGATCTTGTGGAAAAAAGTTTTGGCAGTGCATTTAAAGACTTACAGAAGGGTGTCTCTTCATGCACCAATGCATTGTGCCACTTAGCCATCAAATTGACATCATCTGTTTTTCAGATGGCATTTAATGAACTGAGACGGCAGCGTGCATTTTCACTGAAACAACGTGCCATTAGTGGCCTGGCTAATTTTTTGGTGAGCGAAGCCTTATCACATGCCTTAAAAGATTTACAGTATGTAAAAAAGCAAATGTTTACAAACACAGTTGCTAGATTTGCTGCAGATCTTGCTGAAGAGCTTGTTTTTGAAGGCATCATGGAAGTGTGTCAGTTTTCATATCCTTCAACACCTGCATCTCCACAGTGTCAGTCATTTGATTTTGAAGACAAAGTAGTGAAGTCATATGCAAAAGATTTATCTGAGTCTGTAATACAAGAAGCATTTATTGAGTTATCACAAGTTGATGTGCCCTTCACAACAAAGGCAGCAGTTAGTGTTTCTATGGATAATATCAAGTATGTGAATGCAGAAAGTGTAGTGCCATCTACACAGACCTTCACGTTTTCCCCTTCTTTCAGCAGTCAAGCAATTATGGTGACAAAACCAATACCAGAATATAAAAAGGAGTACACCGTGCAGCAGGCCTTGATTTGTACTTCAGGAATTGTCACTTCTATTCCAGTGCCGTTGGCAGGAAGTGCCATTCTCCCATATCATATTTCCTCTACTACATGTCAGGCAAATTCTCATCTGTCATCTGATGGTAGTTATTCAAATGATGATTCTACCCAAGCACCTGTTACCACAAAAAACAAAAAAGAGGAAGTAGCTTGTCTCAGAAACATTTGTTTATCTTCAGAACACAATCTGGATAGCCAGAATGATTGTAAACCAACTAGTAATGCTACTGAAATTCAGAGTTCTTCAAAATCAATAAGTGATCCTGTGATGATTAGCAACTTTTCTGCAGCAATAGTGCATACAATAGTAAATGAAACTTTAGAGTCAATAACACCATTCCGAGTTACAAAAACAGCTGATGAACATACTGATTATTTGACTAAAACAATAAAGGGACATACCTCTCCTTTTCCTCATCAAGCAGCACCACAACAGGGGGAAGCTAGCAGTAAGGACATGTTTGCTGAACTACTGTCTAAATCTGTTACTAAACATTCCATAGACACAAGTAAATTAATGAACTCAACTACAGATAAAAATACAGTACCCAAGGAAGCCTCACCTGTTGAAGAAGAATCGCAGTTGACTTTGGAAAATTTCCCTAACTTTCTTGATGCCCAAGATCACTTACCTTGCTGTTCACTTTCCATGAGAAAGGATTGTGTTCCAGAATGTAAAGATTCTGTGGTTCATGGAATTTCTTTGGAGACACCACCACCTTGTCCAATGATGGCAAGTCAGAAACCTGATTTGAAGGAACTTGCTAAGGATAAATCAGTGAAAAAGCATAATTCCAGTGATACAGCACTTGAGCCCTTACTTTTTGGACAGGAGAGCCCTTCCCGTCACTCACATACTTTCTCATCGACAGTGCTTACCTGTGTAGATGGTTTGCATGTGGAAGATAAACAAAAAATTAGAGACAGAAACATAATACCTGATACTCCTCCATCAACACCTCTAGTTCCATCCCAGGCTAGTTCTGAATGGGATATCAAGAAGTTAACCAAGAAGCTCAAAGGGGAATTAGCCAAAGAATTTGCACCTGCTACACCGCCTTCTACACCTCACAACTCATCTGTTGGTAGTTTGCCTGAAAATGAACAAAATACTATAGAAAAAGAAGAGTTCATGTTGAAACTCATGCGGTCTCTTTCAGAAGAAGTTGAAAGTAGTGAAGGTGAAGAACAGTCAGAAATGAATGTGAAGTCAGAGCATTCAGGGAAGAAGGTGCAGTTTGCAGAAGCATTAGCTACACATATCATTTCTCTTGCCACTGAAATGGCAGCCTCCCGTTTAGATCATAAAATAATACAAGAACCTGAGGTTCAAAGCCCTTGCTTCAATGTGCAGAGTCAAGGAAGAGTATTGCCCACTTTAATAAGCCATTCTGATGAAAATTTTCAGACATGCAGTTTTGCAGGTGATATGGCAGCAGAAATCATTACAGAAGCTGAGAAAATAGCAAAAGTCAGAAGTTGTGTACTTTTCAGGCAGAAGAAGAATCTTTGTTTTGTTGATTGGGACCAAGATTATAGATCGGAAGAGAAGTTGGATATTGAGGTTGTAGCATACCCAAAAGAAGTGGATCCGTTTATTCTTTCATTACCACCAACTTCTTGTATATCAGGTCTGACATACAAGTATCCTAGCTGTGAAAGTGTGACAGATGAGTATGCAGGTCATGTTATCCAAATACTAAAACAGGAAGGTGGTAATGGTGAATTAATAATGGATCAGTATGCCAATCGACTTGCTTATCGGTCTGTTAAGTCGGGTTTACAAGAAGCAGCTAAGACAGCCAAAATGAAGTGCAGCTCAAAAATGTGCCCTGTGCAAAGTGCACAAGTGAAAATAAACAGTGAACTGTTAATGTTCTCAAACAAAGAACATCACCAAGAAGTAGGTAAAAAAAGTAAAAGAAAAAGAAACAGAGGTCACCTTTGTCAAAATCAAACTTGTGAAAGGACAAGAGATACATGTAAAAACGAGGACTCTGACCTGTATAGTTTTTCAGCCTCTCTTGCTCACAGCATAACAAGAGATATTAAAAAAGAACTGATAGCGCCTAAAGTTGACTCGCCAAAATCCTTAAGAGAGTCCTGCCTTTTTGAAAAATCTGAGTATGTTGAAGATACTGAGTGTCTCACTGAACCAGAGTTTTCTAAGTCTCTTCAGCCTTCCTCACAAAATCAAGGATTTTACAACAGTACAAGCAGCTTAAATGGATATGGTTGTGGAGAGAATATTGTTCAAGCTATAGAACAGTATGCTAAAAAGGTAGCAGATGACACTTTAGAGTTAGGTCTAGGGTCCACAGTTTTTGAACCATCTGAGACCACAAAATCAGTAGATAGGATCACTCATGCAGAAAAGTTGTCACCTCTTATAAATCAAAATTGCCGATATTGTGACCTTAAGGAGCTCCATGATTGTACTGGAAATTCATCTCAGCACTTTTTCAGGCAGAGTTCACGTTTTAGTAGTAAGCCAGTTACAAATTCAAAGATTAGCAACATCTATCAGAAATCTAGAGTTTTTCATCTTGATGTCCCTCAAATTCATGTAAATCTTGATAAAAAATCATTACTTGCTGAGAAGATAGTTGCTGAGGCCATTGAAAGAGCAGAGAGAGAGCTGAGCAATACCAGTTTGGCAGCTGATAGTGGCATTGGACAAGATGGCATTAGCTTTGCTGAAAGTCTTACCACAGAAATAATGACGTCAGCCATGATGAATGTTGGACATGCTGTCAGCAGGTAAGTTGCAAGGGTGGGGGGGGTCTTATGATAAAACGAGAAGTTAAACTTGCTCATGCATATCTTAAGTACTTTTCACAAATGTATGATTATTTTAACACTAACAGATGTTTTCCTTCTGCATTTGTCTGTGATTTCATATTCTACATATGATTTTCATATATTTTGTCTCCCAGTATCTTTTCAGGAAAAGTATCATGCATTTATAGGGGCATTAGGTGAGGGTTAGAAGATAATTTCCTTGTCCAAGTTCACAGAGCTATGAAGTAGGTAAAGTTGAATTACTTACAGAAAGAGCTGGGGATTTTTTTTTCTATACTGGGGGTTGAACCCAGGGCCTTTGCACTGAGCTACATCTGCAGCCTTTATCTAATTTTTTATTTTGAGACAAGGTCTTACTAAATTTTCCTGACTGGGCTTGAATTTATGATCTTACCTCAGCCTCCCTGAGTGCTGGGATCACCAAGCATGCACCATCACCCTTAGCTAATAGCTGGAGGATTTTATAGAGCAAATATAGGTTATTATTACTATTCTGAGATTAAATTTTTATAGTTTTCTTTTTTCTGTTTAAAAAAGTAAGTTTTCTTACAAAGAGCTTGGTATAATCAAGCTGCTCTGAGGAAGAAAATAAATATTCTCTGTGTAGTTCCTTCAGTGCTACCACCTCTCTTGAACAGCTCAGTCTAAGGGAACAGTTCTTTCTGATTGCCCTGCAGGACCGTTTTTCAGTTCCTGTCTTATGCTCAGTGAGTCTAAAAACTTAGTTAATATTTTCACTTTCAACCTTTTTTCTATCTGAGAAAGTATTGAGGCCCACCCAAGTTATTAGTTTGTAGGATTGTGTCAGTAAGTCCCAATAGAAAGAGGAAATGCTTTGAGTTGAGGTGGTTCTTAATTGAGTCACATGATATCCCAGATTTTTGAGTGCTCAGCTTCATTCAAAATTATGACAGAGCCTGCCACTTTTTTTTTTTAAAAGCCATCCTTAAATAGGGAGCTTTCATTTATCCAGAACTCTTGAATCCAGTTGTTCCTTGGAATCCTCTTAGGATGAGAGGCTACAGGTTTGATTTAATTAGGAGGCTAATATTCCTCTTGATCAGGGGCTAGCAAGCTATGATCTGTGGGCTCATTTGTGGCCTACTCCTTGATTGTGTGTAGCCTGCAAGCTAAGAATCTTTTTTATACTTTTTTAATGATTGAAAAAATCAAATAACATTCGTCACACATGAAAATTACATGAAATTCAAACTTCAATCTTCATACAATTTATTGGAGTACAGCCACGCTCATTTGTTTACCTGTTTTGTATGGCTGCTTTTGTGTTACGATGGCAAAGGTGAGTAGTTGGAACAGAAACTACTGTATGGCTGGCAGCACTTAGGTATTTATTATCTGACCCTTTATAGAGAAAGTTAATGAACCTCTATCATAGACCCACATTTTTTTCATAACTCTTTGTTACGACATGATATGTGGTTAATAACTATGAAAAATGAATAAGTGGTAGTAAGTTAGGCCCTCCTTTTTTTAACAATTGAAGCAGCTTTTTTCATCCAGTGACCTCAGGCTATTTTGCCTCCATGCCCCACCCCATTCTCAACATCATGGGAAGAAAACTGAAGTTCGTAAGACGTTATTCCCAGGACACAGCAAAAATAGCCAATCCCTATGGTATTTCTTCCTCATTATGTTCACTTTTCCTTCTTAGAGCTTCTGGGTAAGTAGCCCCTTAGAGTTCTTCTGCTAAGTCACCCTTTTTACAGGCTGGTATTTACAAGGACTATTACCTTGTACCTAAAGAACTGTTTCTTTTCTTTTTTTTCCCCTCAGAGTGCTAGGGATTGAACTCTGGGCCTTGCATGATGAGCAAGCACTCTACCACTGAGCTGCATCCTCAACCCTCATTTTATTTTGAGATAGGGTCTCATTAAGTTGCCTAGGCTGATCATGATCCTCCTGCCTCAGCCTCCTGAGGTGCTGGATTATAGGCATTTGCCATCACATCTGGCTTCTTCTCTTTTCTTAATTGTGTTAGTGTTGTGTTTATATTAGTCAGCTTTCCTGTTGCTAGATGCAATACCAGACATGCACAATTTAATTTGGCTCTCAGTCTCAGAGGATTCATGAGACTTCCATGGTCAGCTAGCTCTGAGGTAGAAACATCATGGTGGAAGACCGTGGTGGAGCAGAGTTGCTCAGTTCATTGCATCCAGGAAGCAGAGCAGAGGCATAGTGCCTGAGAGCAAAGAACCAGGGACCATATAAAGTGGCAGCTTGGTTCATGAATTTAATTTATTTCACGATTTTGGAAAATATAGCCATGTTTGTTTTTGTGTAGGGAAAATGGATGTGGTTGTGTTTGTCATCCAATGGAGAGTTTGTAAACAGAAACAAAATTTTGTCAACTGCTTCTCTTTGTGAACCAAATTGTTTGCAAACAAAAGGGTTCATGAACCAAGATACCACTGTATAGTACCCCGAACCATGCCTCCATCATCCACTCAGACACCAGATGTATGTGTTACTAATGTGCTAATCCAGTGAAGTAGACATGTCAGGGTTAATTATCAAAACCCACCCCTTTTCAACTTCACACCCAAGCACATCTCCTTAACCCATATTTAACCTTTAAATAAAGATACTAGTAAGTTCATAATTCTGACTAACATAGTACAGTTCCATGTACAACTGGAAACAAAATAATCTATTCCCAAAAATCTCAACAGTTCAAACGTTTTTCAAAAGTCCACGTCTGTTCTAAGCTTCAAGGTAAACTCTTAAACCTTATAAAACTCAAAAACAATTTACATAATCCCGAAGTACAATGGCACAGAGTAAATATTCCTATCCTAAAGAGAGGAATAAAAGAATAAAAAAGAATCAGATTGAAGTTAAGACTGAAACCCAGCAGAGCAGGCATTAAGTCCTGTAGCTCCATGTCTGACATCTGGGGCATAGGGTGGTGATGTGAGTTCCATGGGTCCTGGGCAGCCTTGCCCCCTATACCCTATAGCTGGTTGCAGCTAACCTGACCTCTCTCATAGGCTGGCTCCTTTCTTGGCTGCAACTTTCCTTGGGAGACATTCTGTGTTTCTTGCATCTCTAGACACCTGGGGTCTCCACTGTACCTTTGTCTTTATTACCATGGCTTCATGCAGTGCCCTCTCTGATTCCTTGCCTGGGCTTTCAGGCTTTCCTTTGAAATCTTGATGGAAGCCACTCTGACCCCACAGCTCTTGCATTTTGCATGGCAGTAAAACCAGCATCATGTAAACAACACTAATGTCTGTTGTCAGTGGAAGCAGTAGCAAGGCCCCTTGGACCCTGGCTGTAACTGCCTTTGAGTACCTGGATAGTTGAGCACGATGAAATGAATCCTGGGCAGCCAATTCCATAGAAGGCCCTTCTCGAGCAGGAGTCCCAGAGACTTTATTCTCAAATGAAAGGTTGATACATTTATACCCTTGAGTGTACAGTGGGTGAAGTCTTGCTGATCTCTTAGATGCCCTTAAGGGATCTTTCTTCTTGTCCCTGTACAGAGTACTTGGTTTCCTTCTTGCGGATGGAATTGGGGTGCTGGGGATTGAACTCAGGACCTTGTGCTTGCTAGGCAAGCGCTCTACCTCTGAACTAAATCCCCAGCCTCTTGTTTTCTTTATATTGGTGCTGATCTCTTTAGCAGCTGCACCTCCTTTGGCCCCAGTTTTATACCTGGTTCCGTCTGGACCTAAATTTAAGTTTTCCCAATTTTTCTGCTCTGCCTTTTGCCCAGTTTTCATTATAAATCTGGCTAAGAGCAGCTGGTGGTACTGGTGTCACAGCCTGAATGTTGGGGTGCCTTGACATTTTCTCCACCAGATTAGTCTTAGCACCCTGCAAAGTCTCAGGACATGGACAAAATGTGGACAGATTTTCTGCCAAAATGTAACACACATGGCCTCTATTCCAAATGCCAATGGAGTCCTTGTTCTCAACTGAAACCTCCTGAATCTGGCTTTTACTCTGTGGGTGCTTATTAGTATTCTGGTCTTTTGAGTTCTGACCAGAATTATCCATCAGGTTCTGCCTGTTGCATTCTATGGCTTTCTCTGCCCACGTCTCCAAACCTTTCAAAACTCCTCTGGGAAACCAGTTCCAAACGCTTCTAAGCTATATGGTGAGGTGTAGTCACTACAGTGACTCCATTTCTCTATTACCTGTTTTCTGTATTAGCATTCCTGTTACTGGGCACAATACCCAGCACCTTCAACTTAAAGGAGAAAAGGTTTAATTCGGCCTACAGTCTTCTCAGAAGATTCAGTCTGTGGTTGGCTGGCTCCACAGCAGAAATGTCATGGCAGAAGGTCATGGTGGAGCGAAGGTGCTCAGTTCATGGAGGAAGCAGTGCAGGGGAACAGTGCCAGAGAGGAAGGAGCCAGAGACACTGATCCGACCCTGAATATAATTCTTGTTTTGTCATCTTTATCATCAACTCAGTAGGCAAATAATTCAGAGTCTATGATGCTTCCATTGTGATTTTTTTTTTTCTTTTCTTAGTTCGGAGGAAATAGAAGATGTTCAGTCAACTGAGTCATTTGGTAGCCAGCAGATGAATCTCAGTATTGGTGAGGACAGCACTGGCAGCTGGTCCAATTTAAGTTTTGAGGATGAACACCAAGATGAAAGCAGCAGTTTTCACCATCTGAGTGAAAGGTAACTATAATCATGTACATATAGAATTGTGTAGTTTTTAGGTCCTTGGACCTCAGAAGTGAGCTATAACAATGAATATTATTTTAAAATCCTAAATTTGGAAATCAAAGTATATTTTATTCACAATGTATTTTTTTTTATTTTATTTTAAACCAAGAACATGTATTGGTACAATCACAATGTATTTTTAATGTTTTTGGAGAGTTACTTCATTCAGTAGTTAACTGAGCTAATTTTCTTTGGGTGTACCAATAATTGATTTGAGAAATACTGTAGATGTTTGATTTTTTTACTTTTTAAGCCTTTCCTGAACTTTTCAGAAATATATATATTTTTAGAAACTTTAGAGAGGGTTTTTTTGTTTTGGTTAGAGGATAGAAAAAGGACAGGTGTGTATAACAGACATCAAAATAGCCATGTGGTTCTTCTTGATGATAGCTAAAATAGTATTTTTTGGAGGGAAAGGAAAGGGCCCTTGTACTGCTGTGAGAAACAAAATACACTGGAGCATTTTTATGTACTTGAAATATTTAAAAATACGTAAGTCAAACTTATTATAAAAATTATCTCTTATACCAGAAGACATTTACCTCATGTGTGACCCTAGTTAACTTTGTTCATAACAATAGTCTTTGAAATATTTTATTAATTATGATAAATTATTTGTTTTATTAATTATATGTTTCTTATCCCAAACTAAAGGCATTCCTGACTAACCTATAAATTCCCATAAAATTTTTATCCACATCAGATAATAATTGGAAATAGTGGATATCCATAACTGAATCCGAGCAGGGCAAAGAGTTCTCAGCGTACTTCTGGTTTGAGATATGAGTGGAAAGGGTCCTGTGAGGCTTCCATTAAACTAAGCTTACCAGAGAGAGGGAAGAAGACTGTTGGAAGAGGGGATGAGGTCACATAAGGAAGGAAAATAGCCTTCCGCCTGTTAGAATACTTTTTCTCAGAGTATTTTGCTTGACACTTGGATTAACCAGTGTTAGTACTTATATACTGCGTATTTTGTCGTAGTTTGTTAGAATGCTTAATAAAATGCTAGTATTTCTTAAAATCTAGATCCAAAAAGATAGTCTTTAAAAATGGTAGAAGCAAGTGTGGGGGGGGAGTGTCACAGATCATAATTTGGTCCGTTTCCATAGTTTCATCTAGAATAGAATATCAATATTTAATTTTTACTCTCATCTTTGAGAAATATAAGCTTCTGGGATTTCAGTGAGAGGTGAGACAGTGTTGCGTAGCAAATCCTGGTATTGAACTAGGAGAACTGTGGTAGAAGCCAGTACTTCTAAGAGGACTTGTAGCCAATTGAACAACCCTGAATACTGCTAGCTAATTTGATGAGAATAAAGGAGCAGCCTTTCAAGCTCTGTCTTTCGTTCTGACCTCAGCACTTTTATAAAACAGTGTGGAAAACTTAGCTGTGGCTAACGGAAAAACAAAGCTGAAAAAAATAATCCCATTAACAGAACCAAGAGCAAATCAGGCTGAGGCTAAAATAATTACACTTGATATGATAAATGCATTTAGTTTGCAAAGCTGATTTGATAGCTTGTCAGAAAAATATGTTTCAATTGACCATAGTCTGAATAGGAACTAGTGTTGCTATGTGGATTAAGGTTCAGGCACAAAAAACAAGACTGCGGGCTCATCCTAGGTTGGTGGTGTGCTTGTTGAACATGTGGTTTCCAGGACCTCGCCTCCAGAGATTGATTCAGTAAATCCGTGGAGGGTCCTGAAAATCCAGTTTAGGTGATTTCAATGTAGATTCCAGTGTAGCTGGTTTGGAGAGCACAGTTAAGATAGATGTTTTACACGTTATATCTTTTGGTGACATTTGCTGTGGATACTTTTCCTTTCTGGTAAACAAATCTAGGTGGGAGATAAAACCTTACACTTTCACTCTAAGGAATTTAAGTGCAGGATGACGATTTTTGAAAAGTGATTTCAGATTTTCACAGGATTGTATATAGCTATTTGATCAGAAAGAGAATGGTCTGTGTATGTTAATCTCTTAAATATTTCAAGTGGTTTATGACTCTCCAAGAAGTTATATATTACATTAAGTAAGAGATGGAGTCAAACCTGTAGAATTCTTGAGATAATTCTTATGAGATCTGTCAGAATGGATAGTAATCTTTATATGGTTAAAAGCCAAAATAAAGAATTTTAGTACTTGATTACCACTGGTTTCGAGTTCATATTTTCTATGCCTATTCTAGACATAGAAAATATGAAAAAAAAAATAAAAGAAAATGATGGAAGCAGAGTAGTGTTTCAAGAATGAAATAGGAAATTTATTAGTCAAGAAATTAAGATTTACAAAAAATGTTGGGTTGATATAAGGTGATCATACCTTGCAGTTTATTCAGGATAGTGCTAGTTCACTTGTGCTGCTCTGGTATAATTATTAATTGTGACTTCTTTTCATTTTCAAAAGTGTCCTGGTTAGATGAAAAATTACATAGTTACCCTAGTTAGAGATATTATTTTATAAATCTGACTTTAAATCTGACCCATTTTTAGGTGCAAAAGGGAAGAGGAGATGAGGTTAGGAGGGAATTTGAAATTTTAGTCTTTACATTGTTTAGCTATTATTTTTGTGGTTCATCTAATACTTAGGTGATGAATTTTTGTTATTAATGGAGGACTGTATTATTATTAATATATAGGTAAGATTTCACCTTTGTAATTTTTGTTTAGATAACTAGTTTATTAATAGAAATAATTACAGTGCTTGAGATCATTATTTTGCTATTGCTCTTTGGCTGATAGCAATCTGACCATTCTGTATTTCTGTATTTTCTCATTTTTAGTTTGTTTGACAACAGACTGCATGGACAAAACTCGAGTTGTTTTAATGGTTTTATAATTGAGCTATATTTGATTGAACTTATATTGAAAAAAACTTTCATTTTACCTTTTATTTTCTAATACAGTATTGTTTGTGGCAATTTAATAGTGGTAAAGTGAATCTGGATATGTAAATTATTTGAGATTGCTTTGAAACTATTTAGAACTTTAATCCTTTTTTTTGGTAACCTTGTCAACATTTACTGGTGCACATGAAATGATTTTTGCTTTTTTGGTTTTTTGGTTTTGGAGTACTACACTGCCATAAAAAAGGATAAACTGGAGTCATTTGTATGTAAATGGATGTTCCTGGAGAACATACTATTAAGTGAAATAAATCAGACACTTATTAGTACACATTGAATTGTTTCTCTGATATGAGAAACCATAAGTGTAAATAAGGACAAAGGGGTAGAATAGATACTTTGTTTAAAAAAAAAAAGAGAGATAGTATTCAAAAGAGAGGAGAACTAGATAGGGAAAAGGGGGATAAAGAAGAAGGTTAAAAGAAAAGTAAGATGAAAGGGGAAAAAATGGTAAAGTGTAGCTACACTTGTTGCAAATAGAGAGGGGTGAGTCAATGGAAGGGAAGGGAGGGGAAGGGGGGAAGAGGGGGAAACCAAGATGTACCATGTACAGGTACAAAATAACCATGTTGATTATGATCATTATGTATGCAATGTACCAATACATGTTCTTGGTAAAAATAATAAAAAAATTAAAAAAAAAACCCAAAATTTTAGTGTAAATATTAATTTTTATGATTACCTAGCCTGATATTGGAAGTACAGCTGCTTATCACTGCAAACTAATGGCTTACTAATTATTTTAATAATTAGGAATGATTAGAATCTTTAAAAATTGCATGTTGAATGTTTTACTTTGAAAATTGAATTTGTTTCTGAAAAGGGTTGCTTTTTTAAAAATACTGCTTTGCTGCGGTGATAGAATGTAGTTGCTTTCTTCTTCTTTTGGTTAGGTAATGTAAGAAGTTATCTGTGTGTGGCATTGGTGACTCACCACCTAGGCCAGTGTAATGCTTACGTCAGCCTTGGTTATTCCAGCCTTATTCTGAAGAGAATGTGCATGTTATTTGCCACCTACCAAATTATGCATAATTTATAAAAGGAGGTAATTTGCATAGTAGTATTTTAAAAATCAAAAGCAAGATTTGAGACTGTGGTTTGGTATTCTCCTTGCATCTCCCCCGTGACCCTTGCTCAGGCTTGTCCCTGTTTTGCACTACTTAAAAACCTGAGTCTTCAATTCTATTTTTTCCTTTTTAAATTTTATCCAAAATGAAGCCTTTTTACAAGTTATATTCTAAAATTTGCCGTAAGACATTAATTTCATCATGAATTCATTTCATCTCCTAAAAATCATGCTGTTCTCTTCATCCTTGAAATAAATGTTAAGTTTAAAATAATTTCATAATGTATTGAGGACAGAGGAAAAATTCCCCAACCTCTGACCGCAACAGCGACTCTTCAGATCATTGGTGATGATCATTGGTGATGATCTCTCATCCAGTCACAGATGCTCCACTCTACTGTGGCAGCTTCAGGACTTGCAGTTACTGAGGACAGAAGCTGTTCCCAGGAAAACAAAGGTGGTTTTTGCTATTCATTTTCTAGTTCAGCTCTGTTCTTTTCTCCCTCCAGCAGTAATGGTAACAGCAGTAGCTGGAGCAGTCTTGGTTTAGAAGGAGATTTGTATGAGGACAATTTATCCTTTCCAACATCAGACAGGTTGGTCCGGCCTGGAAAGTTAAAAGCTGATGAGTCTTTCACCACTAATGCATGATGTCATTAAGAGAATGTGGGTTACAGTGCCAATATGTATAAACCTGCTTTTCTCCTGTATTTTGACATGATTCTGCTTGATAAATTTACATCTAATGAAAGAATTCAACTATGCTATGACTGACATTTAATTGCAAAATGTGTGACCGTTATGCATGGGTTGCTCTGCTTGCTATTTTCATTCTGCCAATTATTATTTCATTAAAAGAGCTTGCTTCCTACAGGATTTCTGTCGTTTTTTGGTTTTGTTTTGTTTTTATATGTAGTTTTATTTTATATACAAGAAAAGTATAGAAAAATGTTTTTAACCGTGTTAAAAAATATAAATGGCATCAATAGAAGCATTAATATTTCATCATTCATGACATTGTATATTATCTAAAGTCAAATTAAAATATTTCAGCTTTAAATTATTTTAAATTGAATTTTATAAAAAATTACCTGGCTCTAAATATAGTAAGGTAGGACTTCTTGGTTACTGATAACTTGCTGTCATTTGCAGTTTAGTTTTTAACACGAAATGATGTGAGAAGCAAAGCTTCCTTCTTGTCATTTCTCCCCTTTCTAAATGCCATGTCATATTATAACATTCATTCCTTAACTACATTGTTAAGAAGTAGTTTTAATACCATTATTAATTAAGCTCTTTTTTTAAAAAACTGCTGCTGTTTTCTTCAAAAAGTGATGAACCAGATGATAAAGATGAAGAGCATGAGAATGATGTAGACGGTAAGTGGCAATTTGTTTCTCAAAGTGTTTCTTCGTTTTTACTGTAAGGTTCTTAAGAATAGTCTTTATGGTTTGTATTTGTACATCTTCATCAAATAGTCCGTAGGTTATTTGTGTAGAACATCAAAAATCAGGGTATGCTTATAGTTTCTGGCCAGTTTTAGGTCCTTTGTTGATCAGTTTGTATTATTTGATTGCCACACTAGTGAGGTACTCATTACTATAAAGACTAAAATATTTAAAAAGAATTATTCAATATTTTGAGAAATTTATAATTCTTTACATAATTATCTTTTTAAAAATGTAAAGTCTAAAATCCTTGGTCATGTTACAAGATATAATTTTTATAATCATGCCATATTACTCTCATTTTCCTTCCAAATTGGTAACTTCTAAAGTTAATATTTCATGTTGTCACACTTCCATAAATCAACAAGTAAAAATGAAAAGGTATTTCTGAATCCCTCTACAATATTCCCTCCTCCAATGCCAATGCTAAAGTCGTGCATACAACTTATTTGAAGAAAACAGTCAAGATTTCCTTTAATGAACAAAGTTCAAAATAGGTCACTACTAGATATCACTGGTCAGTTTTGGACCATGGTTTGTAATCCTCATATTTTAGAGTATCTGATTGAATGTAGAAACTTTTCACTTGGAAGCTGAGTTTTAATTATATTCAGATAATTGTTGAATTTTCCCCCATGATTTTATTTTTCCTTAATTATGAAAATGCTCATAACTTCTATAGAGTAGCACATGTAAATAAAAAAGATATTTACACTGTTCGAGATACTTGGTTTAGACCCAGTGGAGTTTTTGGTTGTTCTTTGGAAGTAAACAAACAGAAAATGCTGAAGAATATTTCTTGAAAAGTACTTTATGACATCTGAGTTTCTAGTCAGTTTTATTAACCACTTATACTTCCTTATTTAGGGAAGTCATGTATCAGTTTTCAAGCTGAAATCTTTAGACTTAAGGTATAATCTTCTTGTCTCTTATATCTCTGTAAGTAAGTATTCTTAATATAAGTCTCCTAGGGCTGTTGTTTTTATCAAATATAGAGTCAGGTTAGAGCAGTGTTTTTAGAGTTAATGATAAGCTAGATAGTGTTTACTTTTTTTGCTCACTAAGAAAGTGTTAACTTTGCCTAAATATTGTATACGTTTTCCCAAGTAACATCTGAGCAAAGTTATTCCACATACTACCATGGTATCAATGCATGTGACAAATACTTCTGTAATGAACTAATAATTATTACTTAATTTATTTTGTTGAGGAATGATTAAGAGAAAAGAAGATACAAGTTAATACAAATAAGAAATTCATTTAAAATATTTTCCTTTTGACATTAGGCAGGCTGTTCAGAATTTCTTTTCTGAGTAGGCAGCAATCAGGAGGTTGATTGTATGCATATATGTCATTACTCAACTTTCAAGATTATAGATTCTCTCATTATGTAGGGAATAATACTCAACTTCCCGGTTTAAATTAGAAGATAGATTGGCCTGGATTTAGGGAAAGACTGAAGATTATGGAAGTCTTAAGACAATAAACACTTCTTTTTTACCCTTCCTTTTTTTTTTTTTTTTTTTTTTGGTGTAATTATGTGGTATCAGTCCTTTCCCTTTTTACAAGTGGTTAGTGCCCAGTCTAAAGAGAGCTGTTGAAGTTTTTGTCAGGGCATGCAACCAGGAGCCCTAAACTAGGAAGGCTCAGCAGTGTGGAGAAGCGCTGAGTGACTTCCAAATGCATGAACTTCGTAGGGTTCATAAAATAACTCAGACTCCTTATCTTGTACTGTAGTGTACTTGACCTACTTTTGATTAGTTTATGGGAGCGAAAGAGGGGAAGGGAGAAATTTATTTCTAGAGGACAATATGGACCAATTTTTTAAAACTAAAAATTAAGGACCAGCACAAAATGATTAGTAGTGATCTAGAATGCCCTGCAAACTGTAGAAGAAAACTAGGGATGCCCATCAACAACATTTCCATTATTGGTGCATATTAACTGGAATGATGTCTGCTACTGTGTGCCTGGGGCTCACTTCTTGTGAGGTCGGGGAAGTCCCTATCACAGCAATCAGTATTGCTCAGGCATCTATAAGTAGGAGTGTTAAACATGTGGTATCAGTTCACAAGTCATTAGTTTTGCAGTAATCAGGGATACATCCTTCTTTAGGTTGAAAATAATTCTCATTAAACCTGAAAATGAGCTTGAAAGCAGAATCTTTTTTGTATTAGTGTTGTACTGGGGAATTTCCTGATCTGGCTTTTGGGATATAAGTGGTTACATATGACCTTTTTTTTTTTTTTCCCTATTTTGCTTGAAGAATGAAATGATCAAGAGTGTGGAGCCATACTGTGTTTATGGTTTGTCTTAGTCAAATATCACTGTAATACTCTTGGTTTGCTGGTGCCTAAGAACCTTGCCTGTAAAATAAAGATGATAATGCTTCATACCTCATAGAGTGTTTGCAAGGGTTAAAGGAATTTGTATATGTGAAAAGTCTAGAACAATGTTTGGGATATAATATATGCTATACAAGTGTTTGCCACTCTTCTTTATTTGAAGTATATATTTGTGTGTTTCATTTTTATCTTGATTTCTATGATAGTTTTATAGTTTTATATTCTCTCCTTTTCCCTATGGGTCTGAATTTGACACAAATTATGACAGTAGTGTTTGAATTCATTGCTTTAAAATAGTACTCTACATTCATACTATCAATAAATGATAGAAGTTATTCCTTATTTTAGCTTTGTTTTGCTCTTTTGAAGGAACGTTTTAGTTGATGTTATGGTATGTTAACAAAAATATTTGTTGGAATCAAGGCATGAAAAATATATGTACAGAGGCCAGGGATTTAGCTCAGTGGTTAGAGTGCTTGCCTCACAAGTATGAGGCCCTGAGTTCGATTCCCGGTACCCAAAAAGAAAAAAAAAAAAAAAAAAACTGAAAAAATGTATGTACATATGTACTTGGAAATCAGAATATTAAGAGTTGAATTGATGAATTTCGTTTCATGAAATTTATTAGGTATGGAGCAAGATGAAAAGACTTTGCTGATTACGAATATTGACATGGAACCATGCACAGTAGATCCCCAGCTGAGGATTATTCTTCAGTGGCTTGTTGCTTCTGAAGCTGAAGTTACAGAACTTTATTTTCATGACTCTACAAAGAAAGAATTTATACTAGTAAGTACCTGCCTGACAGAGCGGCTATGAGGGTACATTTAACAGTGTGTAATGTTCTTGTCACATTGTTGGTCTACTAAGATGCCTGTTGAAGGAGTCTGGCAGTCTGGGTGCAGATGTCAGCAGTAACAGCTTGGGCAAGTTAATCAGTCTAAGTCTCAGTTTCCTTAGTTGTACTATGGAAATATGAATATAGAATCAACTTTATAGGATTTGTGAAGATCAAATATAATACTGCAAAAACCAAAGTGCTTAACTAACACTTGGCATACACTGTTCTCAAATATGTCATTAATAAGCATTTTATGAAAAAAAATCAAGTTATTTCTATTTAGTTATTTCTAAATGTACTTAATAATTAATATGGGCCTCTCTCTGATAATCTAGCTTCATGTATGTGACAGAAACTGGTGTAATCAAAAACCAATAAAAGTTTAAACAAAGTATTTTTACCGAGCACTTAATGTATGCCCAATACCTTGTTAGTGAAGTCAGTTTATAGTCTTCAGAGTTTTTGCCCACGTAATTCTCCTTACGAAAAGTTTAATCTTGTCATAGAGTGTAAAATAGTCCAATGAATAAGCAAAAATATATATTGCTCAATAGTATAAATGGAACTTTACTCTCATTTTCTGGTTCAGAATTTATGAAGATGTAGAAAGAAGTGAAAAGAGATTGTATGATTTTTAAAAAATATTTCTCATTTTTGTCTAAACTGGACTTTTTTCAGTTTAAGTTTTGGTTTGAAATAGGAGAAAACAGGACAGAAAGGGATGCTCAAGAAATGGATTATCTAGGAGAAGGAGTGAGTAGGGGAGTTGTTAGAACTGACCTTAGGAAGGCAAAGGTTTTCTAGAGTCATTTAGCTTTGGGTAAACTGAGGCCTAAGGAAGGCCTTCTGTGGAGCTGAGAGTGGTGGTGGTTGGGTAAGGGTGCCTTGTCACCATGTAGCCCACCCAGGGGATCTTTGCCTGATGATCGAGTGAGATGGGATACTTAAATGTGGATGATGATGCATTATTATGTTTATTGCTTATTTTGAGTAATCATCCTTGTGGCCACGTATGGCCAGAACCCCACAGGGCTGCTGGGAAGCTATGAAACACCTAATAGGCAAGTACCGAATATCTTTAGTGATAATGAGGATAATAGAAATAACTTATTTTTTGTCTTTCTGGATAATATACTTTTAATTTTGATAGTTTCACTATTAAACAGAATAAGCAAACATTATCACCATAATCATAAATAGAATTTGACAGATAACTCTATAGAAACCAGAAAGTATAAAGCCTACATAAATGAAAAAATATCAAAATTAAGAACTTTTGTATTCCAAAGAACATTATCAACAAAGTGAAAAGACACAAAAAATTTCTCATTTCCCACAAAATGGAAGAAAATATTTGCAAATTGTTTGCAAATTGATAAGGATCTTATACCTAGCATATATAGAGAATTCTTCAACTTAATAATAAAAATAGAAAAAATCTGATTAAAAATGGGCAAAGAATCTGAAGCATTGTTGTGTGTCTTCCAAAGAAAACAGATGGCCAGTAAGTATGTGAAAACATGTTCAACCTCATTAGCCACAAGGGATGTGCAAATCAAAACCACTGAGTTTCACTCCCACTTGTGTAACTTCAATCGGAAAGATAGTGTTAGCGAGGATGTAGAGAAATTGAATCTTTTATCTGTTGCTGGTGAGAATCTAAAATGGTGCTGCTGCTTTGGAAAACATACTGACAATTCTTCAAAAAGTTAAATGTAGTATTGTCATGATACCCAGCATTTCTACTGCTTGATATACCCAAGAGAAATGAAGATGTGTCCACATAAAAGCTAGTGAACAAATGTTGATGGCAACAATATTCATACTAGTTAAAAAATAGTATTCCACATCAACTTATGAGTGAATAAAATGTGGTATATTCATGCAGTGGAGCTTTATTTGTCAATAAAAAATAATGAAGTACTGTACTGAAACATACAAAACCATGGTGGAACCTTGAAATAATTAACTGAGCAAAGGAAGATGGTCACAAAAGACCACACATAGACATTATGATTCCGTTGATGTGAACTGTCCAAAATAGGCAAATCTAAAGAGACCAAAAGGTTAGTGTTGCTTAGGATTGAGGAGTGCTGCGGAGAAAAGGGTTTGATTTCTGATGGGTAGGACTTTTATTTGGTGTGATAAGAGGAAGTATTCTAATATCACCTGTGGTGATTGGTGACTATACTAAAAACCATTACATGTGAATTATATCCCAATAAAGCTGTTTTAAAAACATTAAGTATATTTACAAAACAGAAAATTAAAAGTTTTTCAGAATTTGGCTTTATAGATCTTTCAAAAAACTTAAGAACTTTTACGAGCTAAGTAGGCAAAAAAGTGAGTGAAGTCATGTCCTAATTGGCCTTAGCAGAGTTTATTTAAACTTTTATTTATTTACTTTTTTAGTTGTTTTTGGTTGAAACATTAAAATTTCTTAACTTAGAAAGCCAAGTTTCCGTTGAGGCTAGAGAGTGTATTCCAGAAAAAAACCACACTATATGTTGTGGGAGGAAAGTCCACATCCTTTTATTAAGCTTGACGTTGTCTTTATTATTTTATGTTCCTAATTGAGGGTGTGGCAGATGTATTTCATTAGGTGAAGAATTTCCTGTAGAAAGTTAGCCTCTGCACTCCCACGTAGACTGCCGGTGGGTGAGGTTTGTGGAGCAGTCTCCAGCAGTCACAGAGTGTCATTCTGTGGAGGGATGTGTTTGTAAAGGGAAGGAAGGGAAAATGTTTAATTTGGGTAAAGGGATGGTGGTTTAAGGGATAAGACCTTGTTATAACTGGGAGACAATATTTAGTTGTGAACAGCAGGCGTCTGAGTTTTATCCAATGATAAAAACAAAAATTTTATTGTTAGAAAATTGTTTTCTCTTAATGTTTGATGTGTTTTTCTTTCTTAGCTTTCAAAACGACTACAAGAAAAAGGATGGAAAGTGGGAGACCTCCTGCAGGCTGTGCTTAAATACTATGAAGTGATGGAAAAAACTTCCAGTGAGGAGAGATGCAAGTCACTGTTTGATTGGCTCTTGGAAAATGCATAGAAAAACCCCAAACCATTTTATTTTATTATTTGTTTTTGAAAGGGAAAGACACAGATAAATATGTTTAGGATAAATTTGAATAGTAAATATGAACATTTTAGGTGATTTGGGAGAAAAGTAAATAGAGCTTTCTAAGTGATTTCTGTCATCACACAGTGTATATAGTTCATACTTTTGTAATCCCTGTTAAAATATTATCTTTCCCTATTCTTCTGTATACATATGTAGTGTGTGTAACATGTATGTGAGGGAAGAAGGGAGGTCTTACCACAAGGTCTCTGGGGATATTATCTGACAACATTTTTTTGCATCCAAATAGTGCTGCTTGAAACTGCAGAGGTGGCTAGGGACAGGTTCTAGTGATAGAGTTATTATTTTGCTCCTTTGCAAACACATGGTATCTGACTAATGACTCATCTGATATCAAAAAATAAAATCGAGGCTGATTTGTTTGTTTTTGGTAAGTTTTTAGACTTTTTGTCCTGTTTTTAAAAATCAGTTTTATGTCCAAAGTTCAGCTATTGGCAGCTTTTTGATTTCCCCCAAACTGTTTAATTTTTTAGCAGAAACATTCATTATTTTAGGCTTCTGTAAATACCTTAAGTGATAGTTTTCCAGGCCTTCCATCAAATGACATTATTTGCTTGTGCTACCTATCATTCTGGCATGAAAGTGTGTGTGTGTGTGTGTGTGTGTGTAAAGGAGAACTTTAACCTTGCCAGTGGTTTGTTTCCTCTTTTATTTTACTCTTATCTTAGTTAGAAACCATTGTTAACATTAAAAGGTGCTTTAAAATAAAATGTCTATAAAGATTGTGCAGTAAGCTTATTTGATTTATCCTATAATGAAAATTCAAGTTGCAAAACAGTGACATTTTAAGAATAAGTTAATACAGAAATACATTCAGAGGAGCCTAATGTGTTTCATTGTTGGATTTTGGGAAAAAAAAACTGCTAACCAAGAATAAGTTTTCTCTAGAAAAATTGTGACCCTCCTCCCCAAATAAAATGTATCTGCATTGTTTCGTAAAGTTCTTTGCATGATCTTCGTGGGCTCTACATTGCCTCCTACTTTGTCCTCGCAAACTGCAAGATGACATGACTATAAAAGGACCAAGATTGTGTCTTGGTTTTATTTGTGTGGGTATGTATGTGTAACTTTTTAGTTCTTCCACTAGTAGATTTTGTAATCTACGATAAATCACTTGCTGTGGAGGCTTTGATTTTTTTTTTTACTCCATTACATTTTTCTCCCCAAACACTGACTCTTCTGGAAGCTGCACAAAATGTAGAGGACATGGCACCTGTTAGGGAATAGGGAACCAGGGCAGTTACTTCAATTTGAATTTATAGTTGTGGTAGAGAAATATGTTTTGTAGTGAAAGATTCAAATTTGCTTTTTAAGAAAAATGACAAAAACTACTTAAATATTTTGAAGTTATATGATAGACTTTGGTTTTTCTCAGCTTAAAATAACAGGTATAGGATGATCCTTCAATTTTCCTGTAGTTTCTTCAAGTATTTTTTGAGGTGAAGAGATGAAGGAAATGTATAACCAGAATTGTTCTTGCCTTTAGTTTTTCAGAACTTAAGATAAGGCCACACTGGGATGTTTGCTCTTGTTAGTTGTAAGGTAGGTTAATTGATCAAGTTCAGACTGCATTTTTACAAGTAACTATCAAATCAGATTTAGTAATTTGAGTGTAAATATGGGTTTGAATAACAAAGCTGGGTTCTGAATTTCTTTTAAACTAAAGTGGCGATATATTTTGTAAAAGTTTCTGTGTTTGAAATGCTTGTGTTTATTTATGTTAACGATATAATCATTTTGAGGTAATGTTTTTGACATATTCTTATTTCTTTGCATTTTGCTGGAGCTGTGCTGGGTTCAGAGTTCCATTATCTAACCACTACGTACTGACAAGCCAGTCACTTGGTGTCAGCATGCATGCTAATAATCATAATAGAACTCCACATTTGCATCATTTCAGTGCAGGGGCATTGAGAAAAATATTAAATATTGATATATGTAAAAGAAACGTGAGTTACGCTTCCTGGTAGAGAATGTTTGAACAATATCTTAATCATGTACCGTCTAAACTTAACTTTCTTTAAAGACATTTTGTGATTTTCCAAAGACGTAAATCTGTTTGGTTGTTTCAGTCTTGAAAACAGCTCTGTTGAGGACAGCTCTGTCTTATTTTATTACAAATCTGCTTGGCATATTTATATTGTAACGTTGTAATATTTCTACTCTGTACATTTTGGTCCTAATGAAATATGTATTATTCAAAATTGTTAAAATTCTAATGTGCAATGAGCTGAATTCTTTGTTTACCAGTTTTAAAATCATGTGATTTGCAGAAAGAAAGCGAAGGAAACCCCTGAGAAGAGATTTTCAGTTTAAAATGGGGCAGTTCGTTCTTCTTCTCTTCCTAAGCCGAGGTTAAATTACATTTGTATTTTGGGCATTATTAATGTTGATTTTGAAAATACTGATATATTCAAAGGGAATGATTCATTTGTAAATCACAGAAGAAAATGACAATGTCTGTTGGATGAATGAATATGATTTAATGGCATTATAAAACCTTTGAGAGTATTTACTCAGTGAACATATATGATACCTGTATACTTTCAAAAATGTTGCACTTACCCTTTCAGATATTTGATGTGAATTAATTCAGTTCATAATACTTTAATTCTGCTTAAATAAGGGTTTTACATTGCTGTAGGAGAATTTCATTACTATGTATAAAATGAAAGATAATTTACCTATTTGAGATGAGGTAAGTTTGACGTTAGTGCACATTCCCCAAATACAAAGTTTAAATTTTGTTTATCATCAGAGTCCAGTCTGATGATGTTGACTTAATTAGTTAGCTAATAGTATTCCACAGTTAATATAATCCATTTCCCATCAGTGTATCACTTTACATTTTATGTTTTTTTCAAAGAAAACTTTACAGACTTTAAAAAACTTACACAGAATTAAAAAAATGATGCATCCATACTCAGAGGTTAGGGAAGATATTTTCTATTTAAGCCCTGTCCACCTGTTACCTGTACAAGAGAAATAGATTGTCAGTGGGAATTAGAAAAGATGTACTATAAAGTGAGATGCATTTTTTTTCTCATTTTCAGGAAAAAAACCTTGCAAAACATTTAATCATTTACTGTATTCTTGCTCCGAAGATGCAGATACAGTGTTAGTCACTCTTGTCACTTTAATTAATTTATTTTTTTTACCATCCATGTACATTCCTTTCATTTAGAATTGTAGTTCTAGAATTTTCATTTGTTACTGTTGTTGCTGTAATGTTCGAATACTGTTTAATACCAGGTTTTACTATTGCTGGATTTGCTACCTTTGGTTACTTGTGCAGTGCTAAAAGTAATCCACATTCTTGTTTAATTACCAGATATATAGCAAAAGAAGCTTTGAATAATTATAACTGTTTATTTGGCTGTGCTCAGTTATTACATTAAAATCTTACAGTGTTTAAGAGTTAACTTTTTTTGCTCTTCAGTAATTAAATGTTTGCTTACCAAAATACAAACTTCAGGATGCACTAAACTTTTGTTTTAGTAGTGGCTTAAAAATAGTCTCATAAATTACTTCTGTAATAATTTGCAATTAATTGTTCTTTTATCTTACAATTGTTTAAGCCTGTGACCTTTTCTCTCCCAACTAAGAATTCTTCAATAAATTTAAGAAATGCCTACTTTTGGTTTTCATTCTGTAATATTTTATTAATTACTCTGTGCTGAACTAAAACAAAAGCATGCAAGGCTGCTATGACTGAAGACATAAGAGGATCTAAATAGTCACATACAAGACTTCTGTAATAGAAGACATCACAGAATCTCAATGCTCAGATCTTGCTTTCTGAGAACAGAAGTTAGGAATATTGTTAATTAGACACCTCCTTACAGGTGCCTGTGAATCTATGACTTAGAAGTCTGGCTGGCCAGTCTGTTTGGGGTTTAATGCAAACTAGAATGTTGTGATTCCCTTGGACATGAGCGTGGTTATGAAATTATGGTGGCCTGATTTGAGCACTCTTTCTGTAGTACATAGAGTTCATACCCTGTTGTACCAAGTATATGACAGACTTAAAAGTTAGCTTCTGGTTTCTTCTTACTAATAGAAGTTAACTTTGTCTTGTTCTTTTCTTTTAAGTAGACATTACTTTTTGGAGCAATTTTAGGTGCACAGTAAAATTGGGCAAAAAGTAGACTTTTCATTTATCCTATGCCCCTGCAGCAGAGGAGGAAGACATTTACTACAATCTGTGAACCTACACTGACCTACCGTTATCACCCAAATCCAATGATTTATAGTAGGGTTCACTCTTGTACATTCTGTGTGTTTAAACAAATGTATAAATTCACCAGTGTAGGATCATTTGTGTAGTTTTACATTCTTCTACATATTTTAAACCCAGAAATTAGAGGGCTGGGCATTTAGCTCAGTGGTTAGAATGCTTGCCTCACAAATAGAAGGCTGTTTGACACCCAGCACACACAAAAAAAAAAAAACCAAAAACCTGTTTTTTAGTTTTCATTAGTGTTTTAAAATGCTAGGAAGTAATAGCCAACAGTAGGAAGACTGAAGTGTAAGTGTGTCACCGTCACAAAGAAAACAGTTAACAAATTGCTGACAAATAATAAGCAAGAATCCATAGATTATAATTCTGGAAAGGAAAAAATGGCTCACAAGATTGGAAGTGTGGCAAAGGACATTTGAACTATTTAACACAATTTAACAGTTTGTATCTTAGCTAGAACAGAGGGGATGGTGAGGGACACAGCTTGAAAAATTCCCCAGAGTTTTAGAAGTGTGAAAGGGGTCATGTGTCCAGGGATGAATATATGGATACTGTCTACTACAAAAGTGTCAGAGGGAAAAAAAACTAAGAGGTTTTTGTTTTTTTTTTGCTTTTTTGCAGTATTATGTTTATTGCAGGAACAATAGAGTACATATTACATTTTTTCTCTTTGATAATTTTATAATCACCTCTGTCATTTTATTTTTGTTCTCTAGGTCAAGGAGGGTAATACTTCAACCAGAGTGAATTAAAGAGAAACATTTTCAAGAGGTAATTAAGTCTCAGTTTTGATTTTTTGCTCTTCTCTGAACCACCTCCTAAAGCAGACACGTAAGCAGACTCCTAAATGGATCTTTTAGCTTAGAGGAAGAGAATAAAATTGGACTCCTAGGTACACAATTCTGCCCACTGATATATTTAGACCCAACATACGATCTTTTTAAGATAATTATCAGTTCTTAAAAAGAAAAGAAATTTCACATTTAAATGCTTTGTATTTCCAGTTTCTTGAAAAATTAAAAACTCTGGAACACTGATTAAGCTCTTACACGGCATAATTCGGCAGGAGCTGAGCGACTCCTCCTTCAGTCCTGTAATAAGTTCTCTCTGCTGCTGGTGTGACTTGCTCCAGCCCCTCATTTCTCTTGCCAGCTGCTGGGACTCATTGGCAATTGACATGTACCTGCTGACTTAAAGTAGGTGAGGAAAGTAATGTGCTTGGAAAGTCTAAACAACATTCTAGCAACACTTTGATTCTCTAGGATTGCTTAGTGAGGAGAGGAACAATCGAGAAGTTAGCGACTTGATAAGTTGGTTGCTCTTGCTAGGAAATAAATAGCAATGGTTAAAAGCAGTTTTTTGAGTATGTAGCAAAGGAGGGAGGGCCAGCATAGGTTCACCAAGAACAGATTCTATCAGATTTACATCTCATTTTTCAGTAGGATTATTCTGACATCTTAGGACACCAGGTAGTATCTAGATTTTGTAAGCATTTTGGTTTTTTTTTTTTGTGGTGCCTGGGATCGAACTCAGGGCTTCGTGCTTGCAAGGCAAGCACTCTAATCACTGAGCTAAATCCCCAGCCCCTAGATTTTATAAGCATTTTGTATGGAGAGAAGAAATGAATAATTATGGCTTCCTAATGTTTCAATGAAAATGTATTCCCAAAGACTTGTTGCTAGGTCACTGTCTGCCTGTAGTCAGTGCTGTGATATGTCATGGGCTACTTCATGTTTAGAGTTTATAGACAGACGTGGGATGAAGATTTCATTGGAATATACGGATCATTGGCATTACTGGCATGACAGCAACCATATTGAAGGATAATACTCAAATAATAGAAATAGATGAGAAGAACAGATAAGGGACTTCTGTTTTGTCCCTTTATGCTTTGAACCGTGGATCTGGCGTTTTCCTCTAAAGGAAAGATTCTGTGTTGTATACTAGCTTTTTACAACTATGGATTTAAATATTTTCTACCAAGTACTATGTTTTTATACATTCTTGACAGTTTTTCCTCTATTACTTACATAAATTCTGTGAACCCAGAACTTCTAAATATAAGGTAACTGTTGCCAAGGACTTAAAATGCTGTGGGTTTCCGAAGGGTCACAAGAAGACTCAGAAAAAAGCTGCCAAAACTAGGGGTTGAGGATTTAGCTCAGTGGTTAGAGTGCTTGCCTAGCAAGTGCAAGGCCCTGAGTTTGATCCCCAGAACCACCCCCCTCAAAAAATAACTGCCCAGACTAGTATCTCTGGTCAGCCTCTTACCTCTTTTCTGTTTATAATGGGATGTAAGGTGGTTGGGGAATAGCTTGAACTTAGCAGAGACTGAAATACTATGATGTCTTTTCCAATCTGTGAGTTCCTGTCTTTTAGATAAGTTGTGGTATATGCTGGGAGGTCAGTTAAGCTGCCTGAGGATGTGCAACCAGGGGACTTCTTCCCTGTTCTTAAATCCTGAGAGCCTCAGCTTCCACAAGGAAGGGCCTTTGAGTGACAAAGTCTGCACTTGATTCAGAGCTGGTGAGATACATTCAGTGTGTTGAATTGGCAGTCAGATCCAGTAAGGCGGTAGTAGGCCCAAGTGGCTAATTGCCCTACTAAGGGGGGATATGTACTAGGTCTTGTGTAAGTATGGAGTGGTGGCAGTTGATAACTCCTCCAAGCGGGTTAGCAGGGTCCCTCGGGGCTGCAGAGGAAGTGGCCCACTGCTGATCACCTGCACCATCCTGCTTGTAATTGTTTGTAGCACCTGAAAAGGGCAGATGTAAGATTTATTAGACACAGAACTGGGGAAGGGGGCAGATGGGAGTGGAATGGGAGATCAGGAGTCAGTTTTGCATGTTAAAATTGGTATCATTATGTGATATCCAAGTGTCAAGTGGTCAAGTTAGTGACAGGATCCCAAAGTTCAAGGATCAAATGGGTGCTATATAGATGTATATTGTTGTTTGTAAAATTTATTTGAGGTTTTTGGGTTTCATTTTCATTATTAAAATTTTTTTGTTTTTTTTGAGACAAGGTCTCATTATGTACTAGTTCAGGCAGGCCTTAAACTCACTATGTACCCCAGGCTGGCCTCAAACTTGTGGCAGTTCTCCTGCCTCAGCCTCCGAAAGCTGGGATTACAGGCGTGTGCCACCACACCTGGCTTCATTCTTATTTTGATTGTAATGATAGCATTATAGTTATATTTAGTCCCTCCTTTACCAATGACTCACAACTGCAGGTGGGAATATATTTGATTGAAGAAAGAAGCTACAGTAATTACTGACACCCACCATTAAGTCCCTGCCTTTGTGGAGCTTATTGCATAGTGAGGTAGAGAGTCATAAAGTGAGTAATTATATAATGACTGCTGTGTAAGGTGAGGGGGCTGAAGACAGGAATTGAGTCAGAGCTCAAGCTTAAACTAGGTTTGAGCTTGATAGGAACAATCCAGACAAAGGCTCTTGGTGTGAGAAGAATTTTTCCAGTAGAGCCAAAGATACACACAAGGGGCCCGAGGAGAGGAGCTTTCTGGAAAAACAAAGGCCAGTGTGGCTGGAGTGTGAGATGTGACACATTTTGAAGAACACTTGGGCATTTTACAAAGCTCTCATCCAGACACTTTGGGAAAGTGGAGTTTGTTACCCTGTAGAGTCAAGTCCAGGGCATGGCAGGTGACTCTTACTTGACCTGTGCTTTTTAGACCATGCCTGGAGTACTGTGCTCCATCTCCAATGCCATTTTACACAGAACAGATGTAAATTCAACTGTCCACGTCCATGACTGTCTAATGTGGTGAAGGAGCATAAAAGGTTTTGATTGAGTTTTCAGCAAAAGACAGAAAAGCTGATAAAAGAAGGCAAGATGTGGGGGTGACCTCAAAAATGGCTTTAAATATGTGTGAGGGGTTATGAGACACAGATTGAACCTTCTGACCCCATGGATGGGGAAAGGGGCCAATGGTAGAAATGAGTGGTGGATCTCAGCTTGTGCTCTCCATATGGGGGCCAGACAAGAGGGGCTCCCGGCTGGATGAAAAGGAGTGCACTTGTCTTTGAAGAGGTTCTTCCGTGCTAGCTGATCCCTCTCCCTGCAAATTTTGATAAGAAATCCAAATAGCTCATGGCTTTGGATTCAGGTGGCCTTCGTTTTCCAATACATCTTTTCTCGGGCACTTCTTTGGCCACCATAATTTAGTAAAATCATCATAGGCTCTGACATCAGAAGACCATGACTGAATAAACCCAGAACCAAGGGCCCAGATGATGGTATCTGCTGCGGAGAGGTTCTTCATTGGCTTTCTATGGGTGCCTGGGGCACAGCTAGTTTTCCAGCATCTTAATTTTAATTCATACATAAGGTTTTCTGAGTCACTCAAGTGCAGTGGTGGTGAACTTATGGCACGCATGTTTTTTGTTTTCCTTTTAAGACAAAAGATGTTAATGTATGAGTTGTTTTTTCTAAACTAAAACTTTGGTATTCAGGTTTAATTGCAGTGTTGTCACTGTGATAAATAAGTGGGTTCTGGGTTGCAGTTTGGGTGCTCATCTCTAGAAGGTTCTCCATCACTGCTCAAGTGGCTTGACCTTGTGATGCATGTCCAGGGCGGGGCCTGCACAGATGTGTGCAGGGGTCACATCTGAAAGAGCAGGTGATTTATGGGAATCCCTTTGTTGATAGCGAAGAGAATTAACTTTTACTTTTCTTTCCCTGTGAGGCTGCTAAAATGCTGTTCTGTTACAGTTTAATCTGGGAAATAGTATGAAAAAATAGCTTTGAGTGCTGGGCTTATCTCAACATCTGATCAGTTGTTTCATCCTTTTAACATGTTTTAGTAGTTTAGCCAACCTTTCCTCCCTGATCCCCATTTTTAATATTTTAATCCACATGTAGGACTTGATTTTTCTTACTTCCCTCCCTCCCTTTCTCCTTCCTTCCTTCTCTCTCTCTCTCTTTCTTTCTCCATGGATATACCATTGAACCCTCTTATTTTCAATGGGCTATATATACATATGACATTAAATCCCAAAAAGCATAAGAATGTGCAGTGACAAGTGACTGTCACCCTTTCTAGGCACCAAAGTTCCCTTCAGAGTGACAACCACCATTATCAGTTTCTGTCACACCAGCATCATACTCTATAGAGTGTTTCAAAATTTGGATTGGCTGTTGTAACTAATAATCAATTTGAAAGTGTCAAAAAGCAGGAAATGATGACCACAGTCATTTAATCAGAATAGTGGCTATTTCTTGAGGAGAAAGATTCACAGGAGTGCCAATGGTATTCTGTTTATTGACTTGAATTGTGGTTACGCCGTTTACAGATTTTATGAAGTTCTGTGTATATATTTCATGTAATACATGTACACATACAGTATTTAAAAAACAACTGCAAAACCGATCATCTTAATAAAAACCAAAAGAAAAAGTTGGAAAACAAAATCGATTCACAGCAGTGTACTCAATGATTTTGATGTGAGTCAAAAGAAAATAGAGTAATATCTTCAAAGTGCTGGTTTAAAAAGAAGTCTAGAATTTCATATTTTTCAAGAGTGAGAAAATAATTTAAGGTAATTTTAATAGGTTGAAGGAGTTTACAGTGAACTGTACTAAAATAAACTATTGAAGGATATACTACTTTTGTGAGAAAGAGATCAAGAATATAGGGAAATAGTGAAGAAGCAATGTTTAAAGTAATAATAATAATTATTATAATTATTATTATCTTGTTTTTTTTGAGACAGAGTCTTGCTGTGTAGCACAGGCTGGCCTTGACCTCATGGCAATCCTCCTGCTTTAGACTCCCAAATGCTGGGATTATAGGCATGTGCCACCACACCTGGCTAAAGTAATAATTAAAACAGAAAATGACCACCTCACTCCAGAAAGAACCGCATATATGGAAAAATCAACCAATAACAAATGCTGGCGGGGCTGTGGGGAAAAAGGAACACTCCTCCACTGTTGGTGGGAATGTAGACTGGTCCAGCCACTGTGGAAATCAATATGGAGATTCCTCAAAAAACTACAACTGGAGGTTCCATTTGACCCAGCTATTCCCCTACTGGGG